>KK120320.1:274731-289217 GCA_000611955.2 Stegodyphus mimosarum
CTCTTCATGGACGACAACGCTCCACCTCATCGCACAGTTACTGTCGAAGAGCTGTTGGAGAGTGAAGATATTGAACACATGGATTGGTCGGCAAGGTCTCTGGATCTAAATCCCGTCAAGCATGTACGGAACTTACTAGGGAGACCCGTGGCAGCACGTAACTTATCGCCAGTAACGATTCCGAAACTGCGATTGGTGCTACGAGAGGAACGAGCAGCACTGTCTCAACAGCTCATTAACAACCACATATCCAGCATGCACAAATGATGTGAAACCTGCCTAGCAGTCAGGGGAGATCATATCCCCTATTAAAGACCAGATGTTTCTTGCTGGACACTCATCACAGGGATGTTTCGGCCTTCAGTAGCATTTCGCTCCATGCTACTTTTTCAATAAAACTTCTTTTTATCCCTCTGATTTCTCTTTTAGTAAGTGTTGCTTACATTACTCATGTCCTTACGTATTGGGGATCTTACGGTATTAAATGTGTTGATTTGGAAAGCTTTTGTACAAAGTTATATTGAAAAAACCGTCTCGTCCTTAATTTTTGCACACCAGTGTAATCTAAAGAGAGTGGCGAAGCACCAACACAAGCGCCTGGCCCCAGCCACCACCTCAAGCTCTTATTGGACACTACTTTTGATGACATAGAGTGACGAAATGAATTCCCCGCGGCATTTTTGCGCGCGAAAAACTTGCTTTAATTGCAAATACACTGTTACATTACACAAATTCACATTTATACAAAATATAACCAAGACCAAAAAAGTATAAGTTCATCTAACTTACACGAAACCGATAATGAAATGTCTTCAACCTAACGTCATAAACGGCAACCAACGGAGTGGTTGCTGGAGCCAGGCGCTTGTAGTACCAACTATTCACGTACAAGGCTACTTCAAACACGCGGAACTAACACTCCTCCATAAACTATTAAAACACCTGCTTAAATACTGACTCCCAACTCACTTAGATTTGCATACTACGTCACTGAAATTTACATTCTGACAGGAAACTGAAATCAGACGGGAAGGAAAGGTTTCTGAAATTAAAAATAATTGGTTAGAATAAAATAAGGTTTTGACAAAGCTAATTTACTTTATCACAGGTATCTATCTTTTTATTTAGTACTCTTCTTTGGGTAAGAACAACTTAGTAGTAAAAATTTCGTCTCATAAAGAAGATACAACAATGTCAATTTTCTACTCTTTTATCAAAGATCTTTTTAGAAAGACCTGGAGATAAAATCGGCTCCGAAAAGTGTTTTCAAAATTAAATGTTATAAACGGCTTTTCGGAGGAAAACAAATAAGAAATTTAAAAGGATTGCTTAAATATTAAAGTGTATAAAATAAAATCTCCCGAATTCTATCATTTTTACAAACAGGAATTTCAAAAAATGGAGCCCATGTCATATTTTCATACTTGTCCCTTATAAAAATTATCTTTAAGAAATTTACCTTAAAAAACTTACTTTTAACTGTATATTTGACTACATTTAAATTTGTTCCACCAAAATTTTATTTAATGTTATACAGGATAATTTTGACAATATTAGGACAAATGATTTTTCATTTGACTAATTAATGAAGTAAATTCCCTTGTTTTTTCACTGACAGTTTTCCCTTCCTGCGATGAATGTACAAAATTTAAAGTTTCATATACTTACACCAAAACCTTTCCAAATATCGCAAAGCTTGCTGTATTTGATTCATTTCTTAAAACTGAACAAGGGTTTGTGACCAACTACTCAAGAGCTATTTAAAATCGTGCAGTCTTTTTGAAACGTTATGTGTGACGATGAGTACAACTTTTCATTTAAAATTAGCATTTTTTACTTATCTACTTCCATGCCTTTCAAATTAACTTACACCTTTTCGTTGCCCTGATTTGGCAACACGCTTTTTGTATTTGCCTGCAATGGAATCGGTAGGAACTTTCTCTCGCGTTTGTTTACTAGCGGTGAAGTGCGTACGTGTGAAGTGCTTTGGAGGTGTGATATATCGTTTTTACTGTATCTTTTAAGTAAGGTCTTATTATTTTTCAATACTGTACAGTTCAATAATTGTAATTAAGTTTCGTGAACCCAATAGGGGAATTTTGTTTTCGTCTATTCGAAATTTGCAATGCTTTCATAATGGAGTGGAGCAGTGAAACCGCACAAGGGCCAGAGCTCAAGGGGGGTTATCTCTGACCATACAAAGAGTAACGTTCAGTCCGCCCTTGTCGCCAGAATTTCTTCTAAAACATGCCATCAAAGAGGTATAAAAAATTACGTAACTTTTATAAGAGGCATGGAAAAGAGTTTAAATGTGAATAACCCAAAAGGATTAAAAACTGAAATTGAGGGAAAAGTCCCGTTGATGATTTTATTAAGCGTATAAGAGATGGTAGGCTTCTTATTTGCACCTCGTCAGCTGAATGCGCTTGGTAAGTACAGAGCTTAACAGAGTTGTCAAATATCAAAGTGTCCACGGCGCTCGCAATGAACGGTTTAACAAGTAAATTTCTTTTATCAGATATACCGGTGAACGTCGAATTATCTGAGTTAGCCAAAGAACTCAGCTGTAATAATTATATAGATGTAATAAGCTTACGGAGATTTATGATAAAAGGGTTCGATAAAAACAAAAGGCCCTCTGAGAGAGTGTTGGTCACAATTGTCGGTCACAACATCCCAGAATTTACAAAAACTTGGCTGACCAGACAAAGAGTAACGCGATTCTATGATAACCCGAGACAATGTTCACAGTGCCTGAAATTTGGACATGAAATAAAGACCTGTAGAGGCCAAACTAAGTGTTGCAGATGTGATGATAACCACAAAAAAAAAACAGTGTCAAAGCCAGCTAGTCAAGTGTGCTTTATGTAACAACGATCACGAAGCCACCTCGAAAGATTGTTCGAAGTATAAAGAAGAGAGCAAAATCCTTAAATACAGTGCAGACTTTCACATCCCTATCGCAGAAGCAAGAAGAATTATTGGAAGCAAACAAACCTATGCAAAAGCGGCTGAAACCCAACCGTCAAGTTTGGCAAAGGAGGAAATCCTGAAGGTGGTGACACCATTAATAGCTACTCTTCAGGGCACTTTTGAAGCCGTCTTAAAACAACAAGCGGCAAACTTTGAAAGAATTTTGCTAGAACACGCTAAAGTATATGAAACAACGATGGGAAAAATGCAAGAAAAATTTGATATTAAGCTAAGTGAGCTGTCAGAATTAATTAAAGACAAGCAGTGTGCTAAACGTTTCCTTGAATTAGACAGTGCAGAGGACTCAGACACGTCAAGCATAGTAACAGATTCTGCGAGAAGCAAGGGAGCGAAATCTTTTACTAAAATTCACCCAGCAGTCCTAGAAGCTTGCTACCAAAGCAAGCATGACTTGACTAAGCTTAAAAAAAACTGGAAACGGTTAGTGGGAAAGCTTTAACTATTCCACTTTTTTTCCTTTTTTTATAATTTTATTTTCTCTTTCCATTTTGCATATTGTTTCTCATCCAGCTAGATGGGGCCGATTATTTGTTCTTGGAATGCAAGGAGCAATAAGAGAGATTTTATTGTTCACAAGAAAGAGCTTCGCTGTGATATTTTAGTTGTCCAGGAGACCTAGCTCTCTAACCTAGATGTTTTTCGTTTACCAAACAAGATTATCTACCGAAAAGATAGAAATTGCTCCCACCAAAGCGGTGGCCTCAAAACTGCTATTAGGGAACACTGGGACAGTTTACTGGAATAGGATAATAGCTGTGAAATTGCAGGGGGTGAAATAATGAGAGTTGACATCACTGCAAACGGCTTTGTTTTATCAATTTTAAATGTCTATCTCCCTAATGGCCAATTCTGTGAGCAAGACTAGGATAGAATGCTTGCTACATTACCAGAGAGATACTTAATTTTAGGATACTTCAACAGTCATAACCCTGAATGGGACTCGAACAAACTATCTACAGGAGGTAAAGCTTTGCTGCGATGGTGCAATAACAACAACCTTTGCATACTTAACAACGGGTGTCCTACACATGTGAACCCGAGTGGGGCGGAATCCTGCATTCATCTCGCTCTATGTCCAGCTGACCTGTATCTGTATGGTTCAGGGAACTGGAATATTATTAAAGACCCGTTTAGCAGTGATCACTACCCAATTAAGGTCTATCTTGTGGATAATGATGTCCCTGCTGTGGGCAATAAGAAGATCTCCAAATTTTGCAATTGGAAGAATTATAGTTCAGATAGTAGGAACAATATGAGCTCTCTGCTCCCAGAGAAAAGGAATTTAGAAAACATTAATAATATCTTGAGCAGAGCAAAAAATCGGAACACGACTAAGATGGCTAAACAACGGGGTAACTGCCCTTGGTGGGACACTGAATGCAACTTTATTTTGGGACAAAAACGCAAATATCTCAGATTAGCCAGAACTTACTTCTCCAAGAAACTTTGGATCTCTTATAAGAAATGGAATGCTAACCTAAAAAGAGCCATAAAAGCCAAAAAAAGGCAGCATTGGGAAACTATATGCAAGCATGCTAGCAAGGATGGAAATATCTTCAGGATACTAAGGAAACCTTGTTTGGATCGCTAAAGAGCAATGCGACATGTTTGCTAAACACTACGCTAAGGCCTCTAGCTGCAAACACCTGCCCTTGAATTTAAGCGAGGACGACTACAGCAGCTTCAATAGACCATTCTCCAGAGCTGAACTTGAGAAAGCCATTAAGAACCTCAAAAACTCAACCCCAGGGCAAGACGGACTCACAAGAACTGCCATTACGTCCTTAGTTGAAGACAGCAAATGCATCCTACTGGAAGCTTGTAATAACTCATGGTACTCGGGACAGACTCTCAAAAAGTGGAAAGAGGCAGGGGTAATCCCTTTTTTAAAACCTGGAAGGGACAGCTCTGAGATTTCTGCCTACAGACCAATTTCTCTGACACAAACCTTGGCCAAGATAATGGAAAAAATGTTGCTAAACAGGCTGCTCCCGAGAATTCAGGAGAGCGGGAAACTATCAGAGCAGCATTATGGGTTTCTTCCCAATAGAAATTGCATGGTCTTGCTCAACAAAATCTACAGCAGTATCTTGAATCATAGGAAACAAGGTAAAGTTATTCAGCTAGTTGCGCTTGACCTTAAATCCGCTTTTGACTCGGTTTGGATCGACGGTCTGCTTTATAAAATTATGCAATTTGGAGTCAAGGGGAATGGCATACTTTGGATTAAAAATATTTTAAATCAGAGAACCATAAGAGTAAAGTGGAGAGGAGTCCTGTCGGAAAGCCACGAGATGGCGTGCGGCGTCCCCCTGGGATGTATTTTATCGCCAATATTCTTCACCATCTTTATGCATGACATCTACGACCTCATCCCACCTGATGTTGAATGTTTTGTGTATGCAGATGATATATTTCTCTACCGTGCTGACAACTCTCATCCCAAGGTTCTTAGTAAACTGCAACGGGCCCTATTTAATGTGCAATTCTGGGCTAATGAATGGAACTTAAGCATATCGCCAGAGAAAAGCAAATCTAACTTCCTTGGAAGAAGGAAGGGAAGAGAACCGGGTTTTTTGAAGTTAAAAGGAATCAATATCCCAATGGAGAATGAGCTCAAAATCATAGGTCAGTGGTTTGACGATAAGCTAAGCTGGAATACTTATGTAAGAAATACGATCCCCAAATTGGAAAGGATGCTTAATGCATTTAAGTTTGTAGCCAGCCCAAAGTGGAGCGTCAGAAAAACTGATCTAATCAAAATCACAAATGCGACCATAAGAGGGAAGATTGAGTACGGTAGGCGCCTACTCATGTCCACATCGAATACCAATATAAGAAAACTAAGCACACTCTGTAATCATGCTTTAAGACATGCTATGGGGGCCCCGATCAGCACTCCATTACCTCTCCCCTACGTAGAAGCTGGTGAATTCACATTAAAGACTAGGATGCGGATAGTTGCTACAAAATTCCTAATAAAAATATAGCTCTCCCCAAGGCATCTCCGATAGCAGCAAACTTGAAAACGTGTTTACAAAATTGCAAATACAAGTGGAGCAGACTGCGAAAGCCCATCAGTAAATTTATCAAAGACGAGCTCACCAAATTTAATCTAGATATTAACAGCATTATCTGTTTCACCAATGAGCAGAACTTCTCAGAAAAAGTTAATTTCAGAATAGAAATAAACGAGTACGAGTTCCAGAGCAAACATATTCCAGAGAGGGAGGTGCAACAGTACTCAAGTCTCGTAATCGATGATTATGTTAAAAGAGGTTACAAGGTATTTGCGACAAATGCTTCCAAATCCAGCACCGAAGTCAGTATTGCAGCAATAGGCATGGAAGCGGTGATGTTAACTAGCGTATTGACAGCAGGAACTCTATCTTCACTGCCGAGGCCTGGGCCCTCTGGAAGCTCTAACAAAAACTAAATACAAGCGAAAAAGTCATTATCCTCACGGATAGCATGTCGGTAGTTAAAGCTATAGACTGTGCTCATGGGAAGTCCAATTCTCTAATTCTAAAGTTGTATGGTGTAATGAAAGCTTTCCACTCACTCGATATCGTCTGGGTTCCGGGCCATAAAGGCGTAGCACTGAACGAATATGAAGACAAGGTGGCAAGAGGAGAAATTGCCCGAAAGGAAAACAATCTTTCAGTAGAAGACGCGTGTAGTTTCCTCGCAGGAGCTATCAAAGATGAACAAGTTAATAGTTGGCTTACCTCCAATATAGATTTAGTCACTGTGACGTTTTTAAAGAGTGGAGCAAAGGACTTAATATCAGTAGGGCAATGGAGACTGCAATCAGCAAAGCGAGACTGCAGTTGCCAGACACAAAACTGCTGCGTTACAGATACCGAAGATTAGACTCTCCCTACTGCAACAAATGTTTAGTAATTGACAGTACAGAACATGCTATTATTCACTGGAAAAAATACCAGGAAGCCAGACGCGCAATGTTAAAAAAATGAAACTTGGAGATATAGATCTTTTGGCCGACTTGTTGGCTCACTGCAATAAGAATCCCTGGCGATACCAAATTTTAGGAAACTTCATCATCAAATGCACACAGAATTCTTGATTACTTATATCGCAAAATAAGGACTATTACAGCACTGACCTTTTCTCTGGAGTGGAGAGAATGCGTCCCTACCCTTATTTATTTATTTATTTATTTATTTAGAAGTAACATAGCGCATGCGTAGGAGCACAAGTCGCCGAAGGGAAGCCAAGCTTCACAAAGTGGGAGAAGAAGAAGAGGTATCGGTAGCTGAAACATTTTGCTTTACATATATCATCATGTTATCCTATAATTTCGTATTATACTTGTTCGTTCTCTGATATTTTTATGTATTCTTTTCGCTAATGAATAACAGCACATTAATATGAACAAAACAGTAGCGGAATTTATTAAGTTATTTAGAAACGAAAATGTACTTTCTGATTTCGGCGCCATTCGAACATCGGAACGTAAACATTCAGGAGGCAAGACGACGAGATTGGTAATTCGTCAGCAGTTAAAGGACAGATAAGTGCATTTTATTTTCGTTTTACATCTGTATTTGATTCTTGAAGTTTTATATATTTTGTATTAATAATGAACTTGGATACTTCGATTCCTTATTATGGATCAAGTTACTGTAATTAGACTGTGTGGTAGGGCAAAAGCGCCTTTACAAGGCTTCGGAATAGTATTACTTCTGATTTATCTAAAAATGAAGTACTTTTGCATCTGGAGCGCTTGGAAAGGATTTATTCAGAATTTGATAAATTTGATGCCCAAAGAAGCAGTCAGAAATTGAAGAATTTAAATCTAAGTATTTTGGTTTGAAACTTCAGTATCAAAATTTGTTAGATTTATTGAATGTGACTAATGTGCCATATGTTCTAGAAAATTCTAATATTAGTAACTTTAAGTTACCGAAGTTGAATATTCCTATTTTTTCGGGTGACTTTAACGGCTGGACGAATTTTATGGATTTATTTGTTGTAACAGTGCATAATACTTCTTTATCGAATATTCAGAAATTTCAGTATTTGGTCGAATCACTTGCTGATGAACCAGCTTCTATAATTAAACGTATTCCGTTATCAAACAAATCTTATGTAAAAGCATAGGCAAAATTTCTCGCGAGGTACGATAAAAAGAAGCAAATCTTGCAATCGTTAATTAAAACTTTTGTGGATCAAAAATGTAATTCACAGTTAGACAATATTAATTTACGGCAGTTAGTTGATACTTCGGATGAAGCTATCAGAGGCTTAAAAGCTCTTTGTGACAAAGCAACATCTGGGGATCCATGGTTAATGTTTATTCTTCTTCTTCTTCTTCTTCTTCATGAAGCTTGGCTTCCCTTTGGCGCCGTCTGCTCCAACTCAAAAATGGTGTAATTTACTTGCTAATCCACAGGGACGCATTCCCTCCATTACCGGAGGGAACGTCGGTCCGAAAAGGCCTTAATAATACTTATGAGTCCTTTAAGATGTGTTTAATGATAAATTTCCCCAGAAAATAATATCTCCAAGGTTTTTCGTTACAATGATTCAGAAGATCAGCTAAGAGGTCAATATTACTAATTTTTATCTTATTGAGCATAATGTTTCTAGCGCTGTCGTACTTTCTACAGTGAATGATTGCATGTTCTGTACTGTCGATCACATAACATGAGTCGCAAAATGGCGAATTCGCTCTACGATACCTGTACAGTAGTTGGTTCGTGTTCAACAATTGCAATCTTGTTCTACTAATTGCTACTTCCATTTTCCTGTCTAAGTTTAATCCTTTGCTCCACTCGCTGTGAATATTACAATAGCTGAATCTGCGGCCGGTATAGGAAGTTTGCCAACAGTCGACTTGCTCATTCTTGATAGTATTTTCGATGAAGCTACACGCATCCTCTGCAGAGAGTTCCCCCGGGTTATCCATATCTCTTCTTCTCGCTACTTTATCCGCTTTTTCATTGAATTCTATACCCTTATGACCAGGAACCCAGATGACCTTGAGGTGGTGGAAGGCCTTTATCCGCTCGAAAAGCTTAAGAATGAGAGAGTTGGATCTCCTATTAACGCAACTCATGGCACTGACTACTGACTTGCTATCCGTGAGGATGGCAACCTTTTCGTTAGGATTCAATTTCACAAGAAGCTGATAGAGGGCCCAAGCCTCGGCTGAGAAGATGGAGCTTCTGCTGTCCATGCATTGACCGACAATCACTGCGGTACAATCTACAGCCGCAATACCAACTCCTGTATCAGACTTGGAAGCGTCTGTAGCGTAAATTTTAAAACCTTGACTTGCGTAATCATTAATAAAGGATCGGGAATACTGCTGTATTTCCACATCTGAGAGATTTTTGTTTTGGAACTCATACTCATTTATTTTAATACAGCACTTTACTTCTTCGGAAAAATCCTGCTCATTATCAAAAGTAATACACTTGCTGAAATCTAGATCCAGACTACTTAACTTGTCTTTAATGCACTGACTGATAGGCTTACGAATCTTGCCCCACTTATACTTGCAGCTTAGCAGGCAACTTTTCAAACTATCCGCAATAGGAGAAGCTCCTGATAGAGCAATATTCTTTATTACAAATTTGATAGCAGCAATACTTCTTCTCGTGTCTAAGGTAAACACCCCTGCTTCAACATATAACAGCGAAAGAGGGGTACTGATTGGCGCCCCGATGGCTAGTCTTAGGGCATGATTATAAACAATTTCAAGCTTTTTCTTATTTTGTTGAGAGGCTGAAATGAGGAGAGAGCTGCCATATTCTATTCTTCCTCTTATTGTAGCATTTGCGATATTAACAAGGTCCACTTTTCTGGCACCCCACCTGGGGCTCGCGATGAATTTAAATGCATTCAGCATTCTTTCTAGCTTCGGGACAATTTTATTAATGTGGAAATTCCAACTTAGTTTACTATCAAACCACACACCCAGAATTTTAACATGATCTTCCGTAGGGATGCTGACACCATCAAGCTTCAAAAAATTCTCTTCACAGCTCTTTTTCCCTCTGAAAATGATTGATTTGCTTTTCTCTGGAGAAATGCATAAGTTCCACTCTTTAGCCCAATTGTGCACTTTAAATAGCGCACGCTGCAAATTATCGACTACCTTTCGGTGTGAGACATCAGCACTGTAGAGGAAGATGTCGTCCGCATATACATAGCAATCGACATCCGTCGGGATAATCTCATAAATATCATGCATGAATATGGTGAACAGGACAGGGGACAGAATGCAGCCCTGGGGGACACCACTGGCAAGCTCATGGCTTCTTGAAAGGACCCCTCTCCACTTTACTCTGATAGTTCTCTGGTTCAAAAAATTAGCAATCCAGAGGATGCTATTCCCTTTGATGCCAAATTGCATGATTTTGTAGAGTAGGCCATCATGCCAAACTGAGTCAAATGCAGCTTTGAGATCGAGGGCCACCAGCTGAACAATCTTTCTTTGCTTCCTATGATGCAAGATGCTACTGAACAATTTATTAAGCAGTACCAGGCAGCTTCTATTTGGGATAAAGCCGTAATGCATATCTGAGAGCCTTTTGCTTTGCTGAATCCTCGGAAGTATTCTATTAAGAACCATCCTTTCCATCACTTTAGCTAGAATTTGCGTTAAGGAAATCGGTCTGTAACTGGAAACCAACGCACTGTCGCCTCCAGGTTTTAGAAACGGGATAACTATAGCTTCTTTCCAGTTCTTAGGAATCTGACCCGAGTTCCATGAGTTGTTACAGGCCTCCAGGAACGCTTGTTTGGAATCATCATCCAAAGCTGTAATAGCACGTTTTGCGAGGTCATCCTGTCCCGGCGCGGAGTTTCTCAGACTCCTGATAGCTTTGTCAAGTTCTGAACCCGAGAAGGGATTATTTATACGGCTGCTCTCTTCATCACTAAAGTCCAGAGGAATGAATTTTTGAACTGTGAATCTGGAATAATGCTTAGCAAACATTACACTCTGTTCTTCTGCAGACCATGCGTGGCCTTCCTGGTGCTTTAAGATGTTGTTAGAGAACTGGGTCTGCCTATTTTTATTTTGAATATTTTTTACTATCCTAAATAAATTTCCATCCTTTCTGGTGCATCTGCAAATTTTTTCCCAATACAGTCTTCTCTTGATTTTAATGACCTTCTTAAGGTAAGCGTTCCATTTCTTGTAAGAAATCCAGTAGCCTCTTGAAAGATGAGCCTTAGCAAGTCTAAGGTACTTCCTTTTTTGGCCTAGAATGAAGTTACATTCTGTGTCCCACCAAGGACTGTTTTTGCGTTGAATCACTGTCTTAGTAAGGTTCTCTTTTTTTGTAATGCTCAAGATGCAGTTGATACTATCCAGGTTTTTTTCCCCTGTGTCCAATGACTTGATCCTGTTGCTGCTTTCCGTGGCGTACTTCTTCCAGTCGCAATGAACTATTATTCTTTGATTTCCAGCAGCTGAGGCATTATCACTTCTGAAGCTAATTCTTATAGGGTAATGGTCGCTGCTAAAGGGATCAGAAAAAACTTCCCATCTCAATTGTCCATAAAGCTCGGCTGAGCATAAAGCAATGTCAATGCAGGATTCGATTCCTCCAGGACTTACATGGGTGGGTTTTCCAGTGTTTAGAATGCAAAGGTTGTTGACGTTGCACCAGTCCAATAACGCTTTACCCCCTGCTGACAGCTTACACGAGCCCCAGGCCGGGTTGTGACAGTTGAAGTCGCCTAAGATAATAAAGTTGTCATTCAGGGTAGCCAGTACTTTATCCCACTCTTTCACACTGAACTGGCCATTAGGAAGGTAGACATTGATCACTGAAATATGGGAACAATTTGCTTGGATATCCACCCTCATAATCTCTCCTCCCGCTATATCGTATCTGCTATTCTGTACAGATAAGTTTGCCCATTCTTTTTTTATGGCAACCATCAGCCCACCGCCTTGGTGAGAGCTCACTCTATCTTTGCGAAAAATAACTTTGCCAGGCAAACAAAAATCATCTAGATTAGAAAGCCAGGTCTCCTGGATAGCTAAAACATCACTGAAAAATTCTTTCCTGCTAATGATAAAATTTCTTTTGTTGGAGATGCTTCTTGCATTTCATGAGCAAATCATTAGTCCCATCGAATTTGATGAGAAAAGAAAACTAAGAAAAGCGGGAAAGAAAAAATAAAAAAAGTCATTTATGGATAACACTATAGAATCTAGCCCTGGCCAGATTTTTTTGGTTTTGATGAATCCTGTTTACTTTGAATGCCTGCTTCTCGTGATATAGGCTCGGATTTAGAGTGGGGCTTCTTGCCCTTACTTCTTGCTAAATCTATTTCCGTCTTATTTACACTTAAGTCCGGATCACTGTCAGACTCAAGTGCTCTTTTCCCGATCTGATTGTTCTTAGTATTTTCCGATATCTCGCTGAATTTTGTGTCAAGCTTCTCTTGCAGCTTGTTAACCATACTTTCAAACTTTTGGTCCATCCTTGCTAAGATTTTCTCGAAATTCTCAGCCTGCCGTATTAATGCATTTTGAAAAGACTCCTGGAGAGCAGTTATTATTGGAGTCATGATTTTGACAAAATCTTCTTTTGCAGGACTTGAAACATGAGTACCCGCCATCTTCGCATACGAAGTTTTATTAGTCACAGCCTGTCTTGCTTCTACTACGGATACATGATGGTCAGCACTATATCTAAGAATATTACCCTCTTCGATGTATTTGGGGCAATTTTTTGAGGTAGCTTCATGTGAATTACTGCACAGCACACATTTAATTTGTTCATTCTGACACTGTGCTCTAGCATGATTCTCCCCACATTTGCTACATCTTATTGACCCTCTGCAGCTTTTGATTCCGTGACCAAATCTTAAGCATTGAGGGCATTGCCTAGGGTTATCATAAAATCTAGTGATTCTGTGTCTAGTCAGCCATATCTTAACATGTTCCGGTATATTGTGACCCACAACTGTGACAAGTACTCTTTCGGATGGCATATTGATACTGCCAGAGCTTTTAATCATAAAACGTCTTAAATTTAATACTTCAATATCATTATTATTGTTAAGTTCATTTGCCAGCTCCGAGAGCTCAACTTCTACTGGAATGTCCGATAGCAGAAATTTACTTGTCAGTTCCGTCGTGGCAAGCATCGACGAAACCTTGACATTGTGCAATTCTGTTAAGTTTAATAATTGCCAGGCACACTCAGCCACTGAGGTCCTTATCAGAATCCTTCCGTCTCTTATAATTTTGATGTAGTCAATATTTTTTACTAAGGACACTTTGCTAGAAATTTCATCTTTTAGATTCTTAGGATTGTTTATTTTAACATTTTTTTCGATGCCTTTAAGAAAAACTGTGTAATCCCTGACACCTCTCTCATTACAGATTTTTAGCAAACATTCCAACGATATTGGCGGTTTAAACTGAATGTCTGGACTTAGTCCGTTTTCGGAACTCCAGTCCATGATTCTTCATTAGTATATACAACTGAACATTAAGTAACTGGAAAAGAATTTTCCTACCTGTATACTTCTTTGCAAACCCCAAAACCAGGAAAGCGAAATAACAAATATTGAATTTTACTTAAAATGAATCCCGTGCTTGACCACGTAGCTCTTTCCCGAAGTAAACAAACGCGAGCGAGCGCATGACATTATCCTTAATGTTTATGCTGCTTCAAAAGGTAGATTCAGAAACTCGAAAGTTATGGGAACAGAAAACAGCAGAAAATGATTTTCCTACACTAGAATCATTTTTTGAGTTTTTAAATTTAAAGCGTTCTTGTCTTCAAATTATCATAAACAAAGAAGCAGAAATTAAAGCCGTTTATGAAAATAGTAATGTTAATTCTAAAACGTTACAGAATTCTAAATTTAGTAATACTAAATGTCCGAAATGTAATGGGATTCATGCCTTATATAAATGTGTTAAATTTAAGAGTTTGGATATTACTGCAAGAAAAAACTTTGTGAGTAAACAAGGATTGTGTTTTTTTATGTTTAAATTCGCATCTTATCAAAAACTGTAATTCGCAGTTAAAGTGTAATTTGTGGAATTCAAAAACACATAATTGTTTGTTGCATGAAGATATTAAAGCTAACAACGTACAGCTTTTAAAAGTGCCACATGAAAGCGAAAGCACTCTAAAGAGAATTTCGAATGGGACTAGTAATACGGTCCAAAATTGCAATTCGGCGATTTTGCCTACGGTTCTCGCACTTGCATTTAGGGTGGCAGGACGCCTTCTGAATTCATCTTTAGCATTTAACATCAAACATGCTGTTATACTTCCTTCTCAACATAAATTTAGTGAATTACTGGTAAAGAACTTCAGCTTACTTACCTTCATGGTGGTCCTTCTTTATTATTTCATCTCGTCAGGCAATCTTACTGGATAATTGGAAGGAAAAGACTGATACGCAGTTGTGTCAACCACTGTTTAATATGTTATCTATTTAAAGCTGCTTCAACTTCAAATTGATGGGTGACTTACCTGAGC
>KK120321.1:5752-30809 GCA_000611955.2 Stegodyphus mimosarum
TGTTTTACATCATCTAAGGTTCGTAACTCACGTGCAAATTGAAGAAATGCAGCAGAATGTCCAGTTGAATCACACCTGGCTGTATTCAAAGCAAACCTTATTAATGGCAGTTTATCCTTCCATGACTGATGGTCATTACCAACAAGTATTGCTAAACGAGGTTTCAGATCTCTATTCTTTCTTTCAACTGGGTTAGACTGTGGGTGATCGACAGGAGTAAGACTCTGATCAATGTTCAAGATATAGCATAGTTGTTGCATAACAGCACTAGTAAATTGTGCACCATTATCACTTACTATTTTTCTGGGTAACCCAAATCGAAGGGCAACTTCTTCCAAAAGAGTAGTGGCACATTCTCTGACCGTGGCTTCCTTTAAAGTAAATAGTTCTGTCCACTTCGTGGCACAGTCCTGCACAATAAAAATCCATTTTTCACCCGATGGTGTTTCAGGAAGAGGACCAAAAAGATCGATTGACAAGGTCTCAAAGCGTTGAGCATAGACAGGAGTTTGAAGTAAGCCAGAAGGCTTTTGATTAGAGGCTTTATAACGGCAGCATTCAAGACAGCTTTTGACATAGTCTGCTATATCTTTTCTCATTCCAACCCAGTAGTATCTTTTTGCTATGCGATAAAATGTCCCTTCAGCCCCATAGTGACCGGCCGTTGGCGAATCATGATATTCTTTCAAGATTTCTGCTTTTCTTTGTTGAGGTATAACTAGTTGAGCTTCTTCTTCTTCCGAATCAGGAGAATATCGATACAACACTCCTCTGTTCATAATGTATCCTCTTCCAGTCCAAGTTGCACAGTCTACTTCTTTCTCAGGACTTTCAAAAGCTTCAATGATCTTCCGAAGATCATCATCCTCTAACTGTGATTGGCGTAATTCTGCAGGACTGATAGTAGGGATTTCGACAGAGACAGCACAGACTTGACAAGAATCCGTACTTGAGTGTTCACAAATAGGGCGAGATAATAGATCAGCAATAAAGTTCAATCGTCCAGGAATGTAATTGATAGTCAGATTGTAGGATTGAATTTGTAAGGCCCATCTTGCGAGCCTACCAGTTGGTGTCTTTAAAGACATCAGCCACTTCAATGGTTGGTGGTCAGAGGTGATTGTGACAGACTGGCTTTCGACATATCCTCTAAATTTGTTGAGTGCCCATACTACTGCTAAGGCTTCTTTTTCTATGGTGGAGTAGTTTCGCTCTGATGAGGAAAGTAAGCGGCTGGCATATTCTATTGGGTGTTCCTCATTTTTCTCTCCTTGCAGCAATACTGCTCCAATGGCTACATTGCTAGCATCTGTTCGAATGATAAAAGGCTTCGTTCCATCAGCTTGTTTAAGAATCGGAGGGCTAATTAATTTTGATTTCAGGTCTTGGAAAGCATTTTCTTGTTGTACTTCCCACTTCCATACAGCTTCCTTCTTCGTTAAATCCGTTAAAGGTTTGGCTATCTGAGAAAAGTTTGGAATATATCGACGATACCAGGAACAGGTTTGTACGAAAGATTGTACTTGTTTAACAGTTTTTGGCGATGGCATCTCTGCAATGGCAGCAGTCTTCTGTGGATCAACAGTTATACCATCCTTGGTAATGTAATGGCCTAAATATTTCACTTTTTCACAACAGAAGTGGCACTTTTCTCGGTTGGCATTGAGCTTGAATAACGATAGACGTTGGAAAACTTGTTCTAAGTCAGCAAGATGTGTTTGGAAGGTAGGGGACAGCACGATGATATCATCTAAATATGACAACGCAAACACATTATTCAGTCCAGAACGGAACTTATCTATCAATCTAGAAAAGGTGGCAGGAGCATTTCTCAATCCGAAAGGCATTCGGGTAAATTTATAGGTACCAAAAGGGCAAACAAAAGCAGTCTTGTTTTGATCTTCTTCAGCTACTTTCACCTGATGATAACCTGACTTCAAGTCAATAGTAGACATATAAGGTGTGGGTTTTGCTTCATTCAACAAATCATCTATGCGTGGCAAAGGATAAGTGTCTGGAACAGTTTGAGCATTTAGGTTACGATAGTCAATGCATAGCCGGACTTTTCCATCCGGTTTGGGAATCAAAACCACAGGAGAGGCATAGGGGCTTTCACATTCTTTTATGATACCTTGTTTTAGAAGGGAATCAAGTTCTTTTTTCAATAGTTCTTTCTTACTTGGGCTCATCCGATATGGAGGGACTGACACAGGGGGGCTGTTTCTTGTGTTAATATGATGTTCAATGAATGGAGTGGCCTCTCCCCCTACTTTGAAGACAGTGTGATATTTGTTAAGCAATGCATCCGTTGCAAGCCGTTGGGATGTGGTTAATTGTTGTCCTTCATTTGCCCGTAGTTGACAATTGTTTACAACAACCGGAGTTTCTTCCAGTGTTTGGGATTGATGAGGTTTCACGAACCTATATTTTGTTCGAGGTTCGTCAGAAAAGTTCCACCGATTTTTCGCAAGATTTAAAACAATTTTAGCTTTTTGAAGAAATTCAATTCCTAACAGAGTGGAGTTATTTTTAGCATCAGGCAACACAAGGAGCGCAGTTTTGAACTCTCTGCCTTCAAGAAGAATAATTTGTTCAGTGCGAAGTACCTCTTTTTCAGATACCAAACCATCAGCGAAAGACACCTGTAGTGTTGTCTTTTCAAATACTGCATTCTGTTGCTTCAGAATATGATAGAGGGATTCACTTGCGGTTGAGTGACTAGCACCAGTGTCGGCAAAAGCTGTACCGGAAATACCTCCAATACTAATTCGAAATACAGCAGTCCGTGTGGAAGCTAAACAGGATCGGATTTGGATAGTGCCAAAATTAGATGAATCTGTAGTCTTTGGGGGGTTACAGTCTGGACATTTAGACTTGATAAAACCAGTTTTACCGCACCCATAGCAAGTTAAAGGTGGTCGGTTTTCCTCTCTTTGCTGTTGTCCACGATTTGAAAAGGTTTTACTTGTTCTCTGTACGTCAGTTGTTCGATTTTCTACTTTGGGTTTGGATGGATTAGTCGCTTTGAAAGAATAGCTCCGCCTGCCAGGGAGTTGAGTTTTATAGTTCGTATTTTTAACACGCACAGCTTCATAATCATCCAATTTCTGTACTAATTCAGATGAACTCTTAATTTTTCCCCAAGAATCAATAAAATGCTGCTTGATATCACTACTGACCCTTCTTTTAAGCTGATCCGTCAGGACCAAGTCTTTGAGCGATTCAAAGTCTGTAACATCGAGGCTGTGTAGCCATTCTTCCAGATAATTGTTTAATTCGTAGGCAAAGTCTTTCCATAAGGTTCCAGGCTGTCTTTGGTGTGTGGTAAGTTTAATTCGAAATGATTCAGCATTTAATTTGAATCTTTGGAGCAGAATCATTTTGATGTATGAATAATCTTCTAATTTGTCCTTCGGTTCTCTTAAAATGATTTGTGAAATGTCTATAGGCAGAAGAGGTAGGAGATGAGTGATGTAATCTGTTTGTTTTATATTAACTTTCTCACATTGTCTTTCGAAAATTTGCAGGTAAGTTGTAATGTCAGAAGTTCCTGTAAATTTAGGGATTAGGTGTTGAATGTTTGTTTCAATAGCTGCATTTGAAGCAAAGGCGGCATAGTTAGCATTTGAGCTAGTAGCTGCCAGGTTTAATTTTAAACGTTCCAATTCTACCAAAAGTTCTTGTTCTTTTCTTTGGCGTATCTCTAGATCGTTGCTTTCACGTTCTTTTTGTTGTCTAGTTTCGATTAAAGTTTCTAGAAGATTCTTGGTAAAAGCTTCATCATAAGTGTCAGATTTGACGATAAGATCTTTAAGGTCTATCACTCGCATAGTATCGTTTACTGTGAAACCGAGCTCTGTGGCGAGAGTCTTTAAATCCTCTTTTCGCGCTTTGGCAAGATAAGCCATAATTATATGAGAGGTCAGGGGGGAGGGGAAAAGATGAAGTTGAATTTGTTGTTATTTCGATGTTATTCACAACACAGTTTTTATACTTACACTATTTTCAAATTAATAAATAAACGGTTTACCTTTAAAATGTATATACCACTATTAAACAGCATGTAAGCAATGTTATACATACATTTATATACCACTATTAAACAACATTTACAAACGCAAACAATGTTACTGGCAAAGTTATCACATCTAAATTTCAAAAATATCATAAAATACCCCTATAAATTCAATTTGTATCCAGAAAATGACATATAATAATTTGCTCAAATATTTGTATACTACTTAGCAAAACATAAATAAATGTCTTATCATAAGCTTTTATTCAAACTGAATTCTTTGAACTGAATTGAAGTTTTAATCCTAACAAACCATTATGCCATAAACAACATTAATTCTTTTACCTTATTTAAAAAGTCATTCTATTTTATTCATAATAATTTTCGTTCATTTCAAGATATATATTTCAAAACATTCATTAACGGAAAGCAATATTTTCTTAAAGTACAGTATAAGCTCAAAAGTTCGTCGAAAGGAAATCAACAAGTACAATATTTTATTTTACGTAGAATAAAGATTCACTGAATAGTAACAGTACTCGCAGGAAACGAAATAAAATATAATCAAAAGACGGGGCATAAACACAGCATAACTCATCTAGCTTGACATTCCGTGAGGGGGAAGAAAAAACATCTGCTGCTGTAAGTTAAATCGAAACTACTAAATTCTGATGAGCAAAGTCAGTGAATATACTCGAAACTTTTATCATTTAAACATACATTTAGTTTGATCACCGTATCCATAAGTTAATATGCATATTAACATTTTCAAATAACAAATTAACAACAGTTCAAAAATAACCGCCTGGTTAAAGAAAGCCGTTTGCTTTCGTTTTATGCTTTTACGTAGTATCAATAAATCAGATTCCAGTAAGGAATTTACATTTGCTTTAAGAAGCAGCTTGTAACAAATAATAAAGTTAAAAAGAATTTTAACTAAACATTAATTTAAAAGACACTTATCTTTTATTCCACTGAAAGTTGTTGACTCTGCAGTCCATGTGCGAGCAGCACGCCACGATACTTTATATGAACATTTAGTGTTGTAAACCAGCAATTGACTAGCAGTCGACACCTGAAAAGAAAATGAGCCGATCTCCAGCAACCAAAAGTTAAATTCGGGAGTAAAGGCTTGTGAAAGCCAAACCGAAATTCTCAACGTACTAATGCGCCATTTTGGGATCAAATTTCGTTGGGCGCCAGTTGTAGCCGTTCCTCAATAAACACGAACGCCGGCTAGCTTTAAAAGTATTTATTAATAGAGCACACAGGAACGGGTACAAGGAAATATACATAAATATTAAACATATAACGGAATATTAAACATTAGAATTACAGACATCTACTATAAGACAACCTAACGGGTTCGCGGCTGGAGGTCGACTGACTTAGATTGTTCATCTTCGCCGCTCGGTGGCGTTCAATATAATTCGGTTACGGTTAAATAGTTCTGTTACAATATCATGTTCTTCGCAGTTAAAACATAAAATTCAGTAAAAGAACATTATCGCAAAATAATTTTAAACTGAGCATATCTTTAGAATTTTCTTACACACAGTCTCACGCGCTGCAGATAAAAATGGTTTTTTCTGTACAACGTTGATGGCCCGCTTCCAAATCCTTGAGTTTGTTCATCAAAAATTCGTTAAAGTTTTGCAAAATAGGAAATCGTTAATAAAACAAATTCGAAATTTCAAATTTGGGCTTCCAGATGCCCATATTCGCGGCAGGATGACGGCATTCAAAATTCGATGGCTTTAGGTACCGTCGTTTTACTGCAATGCGAGAAACATACATACATTTATGCACATTCTCCATTATTTAATTTCTTTAAATATAATACAGGGCTGCAGTATTTTGTGGCAACAGTTGTTAGGACTGAGTGTTCGGTGTATACTCATGGCGAACATATTCGTGAAGTAACTAAGTCCTGATCTTGAGCAGGGAGCTGAATGCAGATATGTTCTGTGGTAGAAAACTGTGGTTAAGTGGTAGAAGAACTGTACGTAAGAAGTATTTAAAATCCTCTTTTATTAAACCACAATTATTTACAGCCACTTCTCAACTCGGGAGGGATACAGAAAATAATGGCCGCACTTGAGTCTAAACTGAACAATCAAATAATTTAAACTAAAGTTAAATAGAAATTAAGTAATCGTTGCTCACAGAGCTATGAACGCGAGGTTGGCCTCTATGCTAAATGGCGCGCAGCAAGATTTAACTAATACTAACGCACTTAGATTTACTTCAATAAGTAATAGCGTAACAGCGCTACGGCTTAGAATTTAATTACTAACTAGTCAGGCGAACGTCGAATAGAGCAGTCGTGATCTGAGACTAAAAGCTCTCTCACACCGAGAAGTTCCTCGCTATCGTTTAAATATAAACTTGGCTCCACTTCAAATTAGCATAAAGCTAAAACGCGCGCTCATTCTAACGGGAAGTTGAAATAAGAACACATAGGAAAGGAAAATTAAAATAAAACTTTGCTAGTTTAAACTAAAACCTTACACAGTTTGAGAAGTGATACAGACTTTTAACGTTTCCGACGCAAAATCGCAAAACGAAAACAATAGTCCTTCAGGGAAAAAGCCCCTTTGGACTAAAAATCCCAAATCACTATTTTTTCAAGATTTTTAGCTTCCAACACCCCTTAAAGTTGTAATACTGCTTCGTCAACATTGATGATGTTGTAAAATATCAGAATATAGGTATGGTACGTGCACCTAATAATGAGCCAGGAAATTAATTTTCTTTTTTATTAAACTTTAATAAAATAGACAAAATCAAAACAATAACTCGAAAGTGTTTTACATAAGTGATTGTTTCAACAACCTTACGAAATGCATTATTTGGAAAATTATTCCAGTGTTTAGACCTAAATTTCCAAATAAAAATCTAAGACTATTTACTATTCTCATAGCATATGCTGAGGAAAATATATCGTTGCGATCTGGGTTCATTTAGTCTTCCGTTCTGTGGCGTATCAGTTCAATTTTTGCAACAGAATTCCTCACACAAATGGGGAGTCTAAAATTTGTTAGCTTGTTTAGAATTTCCTCAAAAAGTGCTCTGGAAGATGCGCCGCATATCTTCTGAAGATCTTGTGATATGCAGTGTGAAGTTACGGCCAAGATCCTAAATAAAGAGAAATGAGATACTGGTTTACATCATTTCAATTGCATCTTTATTTGGTAAGTCACTATAATGAAATTTACTGCTTTGAAAAAAAGTCCTGTTATTTATTTGTTAGTTTACTTTTGGAAACGAATCAACAAGTCAGTGATTTGTCTTAAAAATTTCAAATAGAAATACTTTGAAAAAAAGCTTTATTGAAATGCAGTTCATATCAGTTATTCTAGCTTTTATGTATGTCGATAATTTATTCCTTAATATATAATTATTCCTGTTAAAATAAAAATTACAAGGTATTTCTCCCGCCTTCTTCGCATGCCTTCGTGGTGTAGTGGTCAGCACGCTCGGCGCGTATTCGAGAGGTCCGTGGTTCGAATCCCGGTGAGGACATTGCTCATTTTTCACGTCGCCTGCAACAATATAAATCCTAATGACTCTAAAGTGGCGTCCGGACTAAGAAAGGTGGTGGATAATGATTCTCCACCGCTCGGATTTGTCGATTGAGTCCCCTAATCCCCAGTCGCCCTTTAAAAGGGGGAGTATATAAGGTATTTCTCTCGCCTTCTTCGCATGCCTTCGTGGCATGGTTTGTGGTCAGCGCGCTCGACGCGTATTCAAGAGGACCGTGGTTCGAGTCCCGGCGAAGGCATTGCACATTTTTCACCTATTCTGTTTCCAAAAAATACCTAATGTCTCTACAACATTATATTCTACATACATTAAGCATACATTATTTTTCTGATATTTACATATCATGAAATCAGCAGCAATAGTATAAGTGTTTACTTGTAATAAAACAATGTTACACAATAATGCAAAAGAGCAATGTGAGTGAAAAATATTATTAGAATGCAATATGATGCAGGGTTTCGCCTCGTAAATTTATTTGTAATTGAAATTGTGATCAATATCTGGATTTTAATGAGTAATTAAAGTTAAATAATTTAATAAAATTGCGCAACTGTTATATTTTTGAAAGTTAAGGTGATACAATCTTAATATTTTACAATGAATCATTAAACTACACTCATATCCATAAATTAAGGATAATTCGGAGTCACGCAGAAATCGAACTCTAAAATAAATATATCACCTGTAAAATCACTACACACATCTTAAAGAATCATATGCAAATTTCAGGAAGTAACCAGATGACACTGATGGTACGTCACAATGACGAGAATGTAAGAGAGTGATATATAAGGAATACAGGCAAAGAAGTCAAATTGTTCGCATTCGCATTATAAGCATTTCAGTGCAATCACCGAATACTTATGACACAAAGGACGCATTTGGATGATTTTTTACGTGGTAGAATGATCGGCCGTCTGGAATGGGGGCGTACCCAACTGGAAGTATCAGACGAACTTGGAATTTCCCAGAGTGTCATCTCCAGGCTTTGGCAATGATTCCAAGACGACGGTAATGTGAGTAGACGTTACAGCACAGGTTGCCCCAGAGTTACAATGCCGAATGACGACCGGTATTTGGCAGTTACTGCCAAAAGAAACAGGAGGAGCACAGCCTCAGACCTGTCTCGTCAGCTCTCTTCAGCAACTGGTACGACAATTTCGAGGCAGACCGTTACAGACGCTTAGGGCAGATTGGTCTATAGGCTCGTAGACTTGTCAGATGTGTTCCACTTACTGCAACTCACCGTCGCCAGCGGTTAGCCTGGAGTAGAGAGCATGCATTGTGGACACCGCAACAGTGGGCTCGTGGGATGTTTTCCGACGAGTGCAGCTTTAGCTTGCAGTCTTATTCTCGCCGGATTTTCATATGCAAAGCTCCAGGTACACGTTACCACCAAGAAAACAACATTGAGCGACACCGTTATGGTGGTGCAGGAGTGCTCGTTTGGAGTGGAATTATTCTGGGTTCCAGAACTGACCTGCATGTTCAAATTGGAACCATGACAAGCCAAATCAATCGGGACGTCATTCTGGAACAACATGTACATTTGTTTCGGGGCGCCAGAGGCGCACAACTTGTGTTTATGGATGACAACGCCCGTCCTCACCGTGCAAACATCGTGAGCGAATGCCTTCAGTCGGAGGATATCACCCGTATGAACTGGCCAGCATTCTCACCGGACTCGAATCCAGTAAAGCACGTGTGGGACATGCTCGGCCGACGAGTTGCAGCCCGTCAACCTCCTCCTACGTGTCTACCGGAACTTCGGAGAGCATTGCTTTTTGAGTGGTGTAATATCCCCGAAGATCGGATCGATCATTTGATACTCAGCATGCCTAGGCTTTGAACGGACTGTATTGCATTGTCTGGGAGACATACAATGTATTAACAATCATGCCAACCATGTAATATTGGTTTTTTGTAAATAGGTTTTTTTGTAATTTGCTCCAGGGAGAAAAAATCGCTAATTTTTTTAATAATATCAAACATATAGCATCTGTTTTTGCTCTTTACCTTTTGTTTAATAAATAAGCTTTACAAATATGTCAAATTTGTTTTGCTTGTAACTCTTCCTTTGCCTGATTTTGCATTATCCTTAAGTTGTGGATATGAGTGTAATTTACCTATTTAATGTGAATATCCAAACATAATTTAACACTTGATTGTTATATGTATAATTACATCCTTTACGAATCACTTACAAGCAATTTTCGTTTTCCACATATTCTTTGTATTTTTTCGGAGCCAAGCCATTCGTAAATACATTGTATTCGTATCTCTCATATAAAATCTGTCCTGTCTTTTTGCAAAGTTTAGGCAGAATACCCTTACTGTATCTGCTGGCACAGTAGAAAGTTTCAATATAACCTATATTATGAGAAAAAAGATTATGCAAATTACACGGTAACAGTGAAAATAAACAGTATTTTTCTTTTAGATGCAAGTACAAGTATTTTATAGTAACTGAAATATTTAAAGATCAGTTGAAGTTTTGAAAAGAAATTTAGAAAAGTTATGATAAATTCTTAATATATTTTAGTTACACAATATTTATTAAATAATCTTGCACGAATATTTCATGTTAAGATTATAAAACATCGTCTTATTAATTTAGTTATTTTGCTACGAAATGGTGTCTCGTGATTAGTAGAAATCCATGGCTGAAGACGTAATCTATATAAGTCTTTCTTTGATTTCTTTGATTTTGTAAGATTAATTATTTTTAATCTAAAGAAGGAACTATTGCCATAAGGTTGTGTTCCGGTGCATCCGGAACAGAACAACTGAACTTGATTCTGTTTTCGCTTTTGGCACTATTCCAAAGAACATTAAAAACTTAGACACTGAAAACGATCTCATCCACAGCAGCTAAAAAGCTGTCCATTTTTCATATAGTTGTTCTATTCCATCTAAAAATTTTATATATTGCGTAACAACTTATATACAGTGTTTCACAAAAGTGATGGGACACTTGTGCTTTACAAAAGGAAACTGTAGTAAAATAAATTAAAAAAAAACATGTAAAATTTTTTTGTGTGTTTCCTACTTAAATTTAGTAACAATTATTACATAGCATACATTTTCTCAAAATATTAAAATATTAATTTAATAAAAATGCAAATGTTTAGAACGGAGCAAAAAATGGCTGACATAAGTGATGGGACACTTACTTTTCCACCAAATATTTATCCAAAAAGTTTACTTTTTAAAAGGTTTTAATATTTAGTTGAATTTCCTTTTATTTTTAAAACATGATTTAATCTTCTTGGGATGGATTTGAATAATTTTTTTGTGATTTCTAGAGTGATTTTACACCATTCTTCTTGAAGCACCGATTTTAATTGTTGTTTTGAAGCCAGAGTCTACCGTTCAAAGCAGTGTGCCTGGGGTCATTGTCCTGGTAGAATTTAAAATCGTTATGAAGGTTCAATTTTCGTGCTGAAGATTTCAAATTTTGATATAATATGCCAATATACTTTTACTGATCCATTATACTGTCAATAAAAACAAGATTATTAACTCCAGCGGACGACGTACACCCCCATACCATAACTCCTCCTCCACCATGTTTTACTGTTGGCACCAAGTTCTGTTTAAATTTTTCTGCCCTATCTTTTAGTAGATTTTGTAATTTTCTAGGATGAAGGAGACGATATTGTTATGCATATCTTGAGTATTTATTCAGGTAGCTGTTCTCTTATAAATAAAAATTTAGTTAGTTTTACTGGAAAAATGACATTTTGGCCTTTTAATAATTTTAATTTTTTTATCTTCTTTTCTTCTGCAAAATGCTTTGAAATGTAAACGGTTAGGCTTACGTATGAAGATTCTTTAAGTGAACCTTCCTTTTAATAACAAAATACTTAAAAAAGGAAGGATTGCTTTATACTTTCTAAACCGTCTTCAGCTGGTTTATGAGCTCCCTTATAAGCATGAGTCCGCTTTCTGATTTACTAAACTCCTGAATAGGATAGTGTACACTGGCTACCAATAAGTATTTGGACACCTGTGCTAGAATGGAAAAACTAACTTTATTCAAAATCAATAGTTGGTAGAGCCTCCACGAGAGGTAATTACAGCGTGGACCCTCCGGGGCATACTTTCCACAAGTCTTTTTATGACAGCTAGTGGTATTTTCTTCCACTCGGCTTGGAGAAGACATAGAAGTTCGTTCACCGATTTTGCACGGGTAGTGCACCCCTGAATTCGGCGATGCAACTCGTCCCAGAGGTTCTCGATAGGGTTCAGGTCTGGATTCGTGGCAGGCCGGTCCATTCGATGAACTCCTTTGGCACCATACCGAGCCTTGGTTAACGTCGAAACATGACAACTGGCATTGTCGTCCTGAAAGTAACAGGGGTCCAACCCGTACAACTGCCACAACGTAGGAAGCACATTGTCATCCAAAATAGTGCAGTAGGCATCGGAGTTGAGCTTACCATGAATGGGGACCAAGGGTCCCAGCCCATACCAGAAGAAACATCCCCAGACCATAATTCCACCTCCGCCGAACTTGACTGTTGGCACAATGCATTCTGGCAGGAGACGTTCTGCAGGTAGACGCCAGATCCGGACGCTGCCATCCGAAGCGTAAAGGATGAACCTTGATTCGTCACTCCAAAGAACCCGCTTCCACTGATCTACGGTCCAATTTCGATGTGCTTTGCACCACTTTAACCGAGCAGCGCGGTTGGACTTTGTGATCAAAGGCCTATGAGCAGCAGCCCGACCATGAAAACCAAGCAGATGTGCTTCCTTACGGATGGTATTCATTGAAAGAATACTCCCGGATGCCTGTTGAAACTCCTCGCGGATGAGGGCCATGGGTTGGGGGCGGTTATTCCGAATTTCTCTTGACAGCACTCGTCGGTCTCTATCTCCAAATTTCCTTGGTCTGGCGACTCGAGGCACATTCCGACAATCACCGCTCACCTTCCACTTCTTTTAATCACATAGGCGACTGTCGATTTTGGGTACTTCAGATCGCTAGATATGTCCCTTAAGGATCGGTCACATTTCTGATACCCGATAATTATACCTTTCTCGAAATCAGAGAGCTCCGAACTGCGAGACATCTTGCATGCGACGAAAGCCGATGCTGTTTCCTACACGATATATACCGGCGGAGTCCGTGACGTACCTTAGGACCGCAGATATCGTCATTTGCATAGTTGTCCAAATAATTATTGGTAGTCAGTGTATGTCGAAATCCAAAAGTACTCCTCCTCCAATAGAGTCTGATAGAGCTATGGCCAGGGCTATGAATGATGTAATACCTACAACCGGTGTTGATATCCTTGTGTAGTGGCTTATGGTTAGCGAGACTGAATTTGCTGTATATTTGAGTTTTCTTTCGTTTGGGTCAATATAAGTATTTACTATAAAACAAGTAAAGGAATTTTAATATTTTGTTCGTTGCGTTTTGCTTTAATAAGCGCGAAGCTAAAAAGAAATGTTTAAAAAACACAAACTAAAAGCTAATTCCTTTGGTAAAATCTAAAAACGAACTCATACATCTGAATTAATTCCATAACCTGAAGGCAAGCATTTTAATTTTACTTTTCTTGAAATGATAAATGATCCGCGTAACTTGAGCTGCAGATAAATCATCGAATTCTGTTGAAGAGTTATTTTACTTTTCTAAGTCGTACGAATGATGTATTTCAATTCAATACTTTGTTGTGAGAAAGAACTGCAGTGTATAAAAATCGCTTAGATAAATATTAATAAAAATATTACTATTTTTATCTTTTACATTTTGTACGGATATATCGTAAATATTCAGTTATTAGAATAATGCGCAAATGATCTTATGTGCTTTTTTTAATTGCTGCTTGATTCTTTTCTTATTATGCTTTCATTGCGTGTATAACATGGCTAGTATAGCAATCCTGAAATACTCTGAACTTTTTAAAACTGAAATTCGGGATAATTACTATTTAATACAGCATAATTAAAAAATGCTTTTAACTCATTTAAATCTGATGCATATGTTTTTATTTTTTTTATTTGTAATGAATCTGAATATTTACCTCTACGTAAATTACTTTCTTTGTTACAGAATTCTTCGACGACTTTCGTGTCATTAAGGAGAAGTCTAGCGTGCTCTAGCACCTCTATGTCGTCAGGAATATAAAATTTTCCTCCACATTCTGCTTTCCTTTCTTGTAAACACCGCATTGCATTGAGTACCTCTCTTCAAAGAAAGAAAGAAAAAGATTTTGACACAGATTTTATGCATTTCTTATAAATAGCTCACATCATAAGAGGCGAATTTTGTAGGAAATAGTCTGAGTATTCAAAATATTTCGGCGTTAAATACTTAATAAAAAATGTAAATAATGAATTTGTATTTATATTATACCTATATTATACCCGAAAATAATTTTGAAGCAACGAAAAATATACAATATTTAAAAAATGTATAAGAAACAGGAAATGAGTATTATTTATACATACACACTTAGACAAAGAAACGGCGCAGCACGACGCGCCGAGAAGATATGAAGCAAATTGAACACAAATTGATATGCATACAGGTTTCGACGGAAAATGCAAAATTTTACATTTTCGCTGCCGATGAATGAACGGTTGTCGCTACAGCGCATCTGATCTGCGCAACTGGCAGGATATTAAGGAGGAGAAATTACGATTCCAGGTCATAAATTCTTCGCGAATTTCACGTGTACTCTGGTAGGCAGTAACTATGCCTCGCATACAGGTGCGCGAACGATATGCGCAGATGTCAGAATTTGAGAGAGGTCGTGTAGTTGGGCTCAGAAGCCGGTTGCTTTTATCGATGAACAGCTCAACATTTGAGCAGGAGCGATGCCACTTATTACGATGTTGGCAGGAATGGGGTGAACCATGGATGCACACAGCGTCAAGAAGGAAGCGGTAGGCCTAGAGAAAAGACAGAACGCGAAGATCGAGCAATCGTCAGAGCGGCACTCACAGCCCCAAATGCATCATTACCATTGATTGTACGTGCAACTAGTGTTTCAGTGACCGCAAAGACCATTCATAGACGGCTCACAGAAAGTGGGATGAGGTCACGGCGCTCCTTGCGCCGACTACTATTGACCTCTGTACAACGTCAAGCCCGTTTTCAGTGGTGTCGGGCTCATTCGCACTGGAATGTCACTGACTGGAGTAGAATAGTCTTCAGAGATGAGTCCCGCTTTGAACTGAGCCCCGATGACCAGCGAAGGCGAGTCTGGGGACGTCCCGGACAGCGGTGTGATACCAACCTGACTGTCTTCCGGCAGACAGGCCGACAACCAGGAGTGATGGTCTGGGGTGCCATTTCATTTCATAGTAGGATCCCTTTGGTTGTCATCCGTCACAACCTTACAGCACAGCGGTACGTCGACGAAGTTCTAAGGTTCGTTGTGTTGTCCTTCCTGTCACGCCCCCCTGGGCTTACATTTCAGCAAGATAATGCCCGCAACAACACGCACATATTTCTACTGCTTGCCTTAGTGCTTGTCGAACATTACCTTGGCCAGCAAGGTCGCCTGATCTCTCTCCTATTGAGCATATTTGGAGCATTATGGGAGGGCCCTCCAACCAGCTCGGGATGTTGATGATCTAACGCGCCAGTCGGACAGAATTTTGCACGATATCCCTTCAGAAGGACATCCGCAACCTCTATAAATCGATGCGAAGCCGAATAACTGCTTGCATAAGGGCCAGAGGTGAACAAACGCGTTACTAACTTTTTCACTTTGTGACTTTATCACTTCAATAAATCATCCAATTTTTCTCAAACTGTTGTTTTTCTGTACATGTACATCACTTCTACCGATTTTCGTCCCATTCGGATAATTCCTTCTTGGTGCGTCGTTTTTTATTGTCTAAGAGTGTATATACGCACATGAAAGCATAAGCATTTGAGAAAGTTGAATCTTTCTGGCAAATTAAATATTTAAATGTATTGCTTAGAAGTATTTCTTACAAATTTATTTTAACTTAATTTACAACTTTATTAGTTATACATCTAAGAAAAGAACAAAATGAAAGAAACATCCCATAGCATGATAATATGTTCCAGGATCATCCGAAGTTGATGCGAAATTTAATTGAAAACATATTATTTTTTTGCTTATATTTTGATATATTTTGAGAAGAAAATATTCTCAAATGCGTCAAAAAGCTGAGATTCGTAAAATTTAATTAGCCTCCTTGTAGGAAATTTCAAAGGTCTATGTGTACTTTTTACTTCCTCGTTCGAAATGCGGAAAATTTCGGGTATCGTATTTCATTTTGACATATATCCATTTTGACAGTTCTCTAATGCAATTTAACGATGTTTTTGCGTGATATCTGTACATAGGAATAGAATAAGGATTGTTTTTCTTCCAAAAAGTTATAAAACTGATTTAAAAGGGATTCTGAAGACATTTTTTTCGAAGCGTCTGTGCGTACGTATGTATCTCGTATAACTCAAAAACGACTAGCCTCAGAACCCTGAAATTTTGTATATAGGACTGCAATAACATGTAGATGTGCACCTCGCATTTTGGTTGCTATTGGCCACACCAAAAGTATATAAATATATGCATATATATATCCACTCTGTTACTCGGCTCAGCGAGGTCAGTTTCTCTATTCTTATATGTTGGTAAATTGCGCATTTTTTGCTTTAAAATGATTGAATTATGCTGTCCTTATCCTCCGATTAACGTTTTTATGCCTTTAGTAAATCTGCGTGCAATATTTGTAGAATTATCAACAATTTAAAAGTTGCTTAAGTGCGGCTAAGCCTAATTATTTTTACGAAAGGAGCCATATTTGTTTACATTTGAAACTTAGCAGAATAAGTGTTTTTGTTGCCAATCTAGAGAAACTAAGCTTTGCAACAACAAAGATAACGCCTTCTTTTATTATTACGAATTGAATCATCCTTAAACTATTCTGGAATTTATTCGAGTAAATAAGTCTTTGAGATTTACTTCGTAATTTTTATTATAGATATTTTGAGTTTTTATGTATTTTTCCCTTGTCGCGAAGTGAAGACTGGATTAACTGAATGAGAAATACTGAGTAGTCTGTGAAAAACTATTCCTTTTTTTTTTGTTTGTTTAATTTCTTTTACACATCGTTTCAGATTTATTATAGTATTTGAATAGAACATGTGTCAACGATTAGCTAATTCTTCAGATGATATAACTTTTTGTTATAAAATGAATGAGATGTAACGCTGTTAAGTGAACCTAGCCCCAGAGTGTCGCTATGGTAAACAAATATAGTGAATTTTAAAGAGTGCATGTATTCTATCGTGGCTTATGCGCTGCCGACGAAGTAGAGTTAATACTAAATGAAATACAAGAAAAATGCATATAATGTAATATTTCGTACAAGGAAGTCAAGTGCTGTACACACATAAGGTTTTTCTCTCTTGCTAAAAATAGACAGTCCATTCCTATGAAGAAATATTTTAACTTCTTGACTGATCATAAAAAAAAATTAGACAGTAATTATAACTCTAATTTTTAAACAAAAGTAGCAAATAAATGTCCAGATGCATATGAAATAGAAATAGGGTTCCTTCTTTACTTTGCCATCAGAAAAAATTGTAAAAACATCTTTTTTTTGTGTGTTGTCATACTTATAATTAATGTAACGGAAGAACTACATGAAAGTTTTTAAATATATGCGTCTCACTTCAGATCATTTCAGAATTAATTAGATATACTAAAAGTTACTAAATTCTTTGAAAATTCACTTGTACTGAAATAGCTAAATTTTGCGCAGTACCTTTTTGATTAATTAACTAAATTATTGAGTTTTCAAATTAAAAATATTAATTATTATTATTAGATTTCATGAAGATTCATGCACATATCTTCAGGAAAGCACGTTCTTCGAATACGTTGTAATGTTCTACTGTTTATCTTTTGTGTGGAATCTGGAGAATAGTAACTTCACAGAAGAAGGGTTAAAACTACCCTTTATTACATTCTTTAAATTATTTACAACGCATCAATTCGGCGCTAATATACTACGCCTCTGCTTGTGCGGTAACTGAAATAGTAAAATCAAACTCAAAAACTGAAGATTTTAACAAGTAGTAGAATTAAACTACAGGGCTCGGACAATCCTGTATCCTAACAGCGCGTTCATGAGTTTAGTGACAGAAAAATAATAGCCGTTAAGCCACGTTTAACCAGGAATAACTGCTAAGTCGAAGCTCGCGCTACAACTCGCACAGAGTTTTCCCATACTCTCTAACTTTCCCTTCTAGAACTCGATATTTAAATTTTTTCTCCCACTGGCAGAATTTGCATTCCAGACGCGCGCTACCAAATTTAAATATTCAGGCACTGACAATTTAGGAGAATGAAGGCTTGTAGGAAAGAGCTTCAAATTTAACTAGTTATTAAAAATATATATTGTTATATACGTATATATGTATATATATATATATGTATATATATATATATATACGTGCGTACGGATTCGTTATATATTGAATGCACAAGTCTTAAAAAGATAACGAAAATTCATTCTTTCCACAAGAAATAAATTAAAATGCTGAAATATTTCTTCACAGATATTCGCACACTCACAGATATTCGCACAATATCTCAACATCTCAAACGTTTAGCAAAAACTCAGTTCAAAACAGATAAAATAATTCTATCTCAAACCGAAATCGCTACAATCAATACAGAATTAAGTAAACAAAACAACAATTCGCTTTTTACAGCTACAACTACCACAGCAACAACAACAACTGAGATGACGTGTTTCAACTCGGATTTTATAAGCTTTTTAATTATCAGTAGAACAATCACGATTTTTCTAGATTTTTCTGGATGGAACATGGCAACAGTAATTACGAGATATTTATTTATTAAGCATTAAATGTACGGGCTTTTTAATTTTAATTTTTTTTTCGACGTAGCTTTCTCTTCAAAAATCGTCTGCGTTGCACGGAGAAATAAAAAGGAATTTTAATTACAATTCTAAAGCCTAATAAATGTGAAATTCGTAACAATATAAATCCTTCCAACGTATTGACCATGGAGAATAGGCGTGTTATTAAATATTTCGCAAACAAGTGCTTCTTTTTCTGCTTGGCCTATTCAGCTGCTTTTTGTGGTGAATTTCAATACATAAATATTTTTATGCCGATATTTTTATTCAAACCAGCATTATTTAAATCAGTTTAATAACACGATGATTAATTATATGCCAAATGAACGTCACAAGAAAAAAAAATAGAATACGACGCACCTCATTAGCCTAATGTCTGTTAATTAATTTTAACATTAATTTACATTTTACTACACGTCACACTTATACTAGGTATTTTAAGGGGTGTCGGAACCCCCTATACCAACAATGTTAAATTGGCCATTTTCGATGTACCTTTTCTCAAAATCTGCTGTAGATATACTCTTGAAATTTTTTGTGTAATTAACATACACCTATCTGATTATACGGAAATGAGCTTTTGAAACATTTTGAATTTTAGACTCATTTATGACTATTTTATTAGGCCTAGTAAAATTTAGCACTTTTCTCACGCAAAAAAATTTGTGAAATTTTTTTATCTTAATTTATCACAAAAAGCTCATTTCAGTAAACATGAGAAAATATAATAAATAAGCCATAAAAATTTTAGGTACCTGGGAGCAGTAGTTCCTGAGAAAAGGTACATCGAGTATAAAAAAAATCACATTTGGAGAAAAACGCGTTTTTATGTAAAATTCCTCATTTATCAAAGCATTAGATCATAAAATAAAACTAGATTTTTTAAAGTTCTAATTTTCATAGAGATTAAAGTATAGTACTTTTAGAAAGCTAAGAGTGTAGAGAATTTGAAAATGCAAAAATCCCAAATCAATATTTTTTGAAGATTTTTGGCTTCCAACACCACTTAATGTTTATTACGATTATGAATGCTTGCGTTATTTTATTTATGAACATATGAAAAAATTATATCGATATGTATTTTTAAGTAAATTTCTCGGGTTGGGGATGTCATATTTTAAAAAGAAAAAATGTGTAAAAAGTAGAAAAACCTTTAATTTTGATTACTATAATGAAAATCAGTATTTATTCTGTCTGTAACTATAAACTGTCACATTTTCACAAATTGATTTTGCAGCATTTTGAATATACATATTTTACATGAAACTTTTATTATTAGAGCCCCAGAAAGGCATTTATTTAGAAATATATTACGTGTATTGCAATTCTGAAACAAATGGAAGACTTATCAATTACAAAGGTTTAACACTATAATCTTAGTAAATAAAATAAAGGAGAATTGTATACAAACGGGAACATATGTGTTATATTCTCCTCAGTCGGGAGTTCAGTAAGCGGAAAGATTTCATTTAGTTTCTGTCTGCATGTAATGACTTCCCAGCAAGCTGCACAAAATTCGAAGAATCCTGCAAATTGAATAAAATTTAGTGTGGATGATACTAATTTTTATTTACTTATATAACCAGATGGCCATGTAAACTTGACATTTAACAAAGGAAATTTAATTAAAATAAAAACACTATATAGAAGAATTACGTGTCAAAGGCAATTTACTCTTGAAAATTTATGTCCACGAAAAAAAAAAATCTGTCGTATCTCCAACTAACGGTTGAGATGTTAGTTGTTTCAGAACTTTCTTGACTGTTGCCATTTACCGTTAGGTTATAGGCTCCTCCTCGGGCTCTGATGACGTCAGGCTTTATAATGCTAAATGTCCAGTATGCTCCCTTCCTCTCCAGAAAGCAAAAGGTGATTTCAGAGTTATACAGCTTCGGATATTCTTTGCCGAGGAACTCCAGATGACGCTTTTGAGAGTAAAAATAAACAGGTCAATTGCAATTGCATGTCTGTGCCACCATGTGGGCTGTCCTAAGGTATAACCAATCGGAGTAAATGCCCACACAGTAGAACGAGATTTCATTCCAAACCAGACCAGAGTGAGCTATCCCCAGCAACACAATTGCATTTGTTTGTTACTAATAAAGAGAAAGATTCATGGGGCATGGTTACAGGGCCCTTTGAACATTGCTTGATTGCTTGATGAAGAAGGTGCAACTGTACTGACGCTGGAGAGGTTAGCTTGGGCGATGGTCTCAGGAAGAAAACAGAAGGTTATACGACAAAAATAAATACTGAAATTGAGGGGCAGTTGTTCCTAATAACTTTATTTGTTACTTGCAGCAAAAGATAACAGAACGCGTTTAGGAAAAGAATTTTTAGTTAGCGCTGGAATTGCTTTAGGCCTTCCAAATACCACGTGGTATTTCCCTGATAACCCTAAACAGAAATTTAACTACAGCAATGACGTTTTCAAACCTACCGAGCATCCAGAAGACAATGCAGAATTCAGTATGCTGCGATTAACTGAAAATGAAGGAAGACTTTTAACTGCAAACCAAAGGAAAAAACTCAGTATTCTGTTAAGAAAATAAAGAGACTGTATTCCAACCAGGGTGAAAAACAGCTTGCTATATTGAACACTATATACACTCATGTCCATAAATTAAGGATAATGCAAAATCAGGCAAAGGAAGAGTTAGAAGCAAAACAAATTGGACTTATTTGTAAAGCTTATTTATTAAACAAAAGGTAAAGAGCAAAAAAAAGGTGCTATATGTTTGATATTATTAAAAAAATTAGCGATTTTTTCTCCCTGGAGCAAATTACAGAAAAAACCTATTTACAAAAAACCAATATTACATGATTGGTATGATTGTTAATACATTGTACGTCTCCCAGACGATGCAACACAGTTCATACGGGTGATATCCTCCGATTGAAGGCATTCGCTTACGAGGTTTGCACTGTGAGGACAGGCGTTGTCATCCATAAACACAAATTGTGCGCCCATGGCGCCCTGAAACAAACGTACATGTTGTTCCAAAATGACGTCCCTATAGATTTGGCTTGTCATGGTTCCAATTTGAACATGCAGTTCAGTTCTGGAACCCAGAATAATTCCACCCCAAACGAGCACTCCTGCACCATCCTTACGGTGTCGTTCAATGATGTTTTCTTGGTGGTAACGGGTACCTGGAGCTCTCCATATGAAACAGCGGCGAGACTCAGACTGCAAGCTAAACCTGGACTCGTCGGGAAACATCACACAAGCCCACTTCTTTTGGCAGTAACTGCCAAATACCGGTCCTCATTCGGCGTTGTAACTCTGGCGTAACCTCTGCTGTAACGTCTACTCACATGACCATCATCTTGGAATTATTGCCAAAGCCTGAAGATGACACTCTGGGCAATTCCAAGTTCGTCTGATACTTCCAGTTGGGTACGCCCCCATTCCAGACGGCCGATAATTCTACCACGTAAAAAATCATCCAAATGCGTCCTTTGTGTCCTAACTATTCGGTTATTGCACTGAAATGCTTATAAAACGCCTGCGAACAATTTTACTTCTTTGCCTGTATTCCTTATATATCACTGTCTTACACTCTCGTCATTGTGACGTACCATCGGTGTCATCTGGTTACTTCCTGAAATTTGCATATGATTCTTGAAGATGTGTGAAGTGATTTTACAGGTGTTATATTTATTTTAGAGCTCGATTTCCGCGTGACTCCGAATTATCCTTAATTTATGGACATGAGTGTAAATGCTAGGAATAATCCTCAAGTTTCAGTATTTCCATACAGAATGTTTCCAACGAAGAAGAATATTTTAAAGAAGGAACTTGATGATGTACTGTAAAAGAAAATAGTATAAGACTGTGTAAGTCCCCACATGCTGTGCCAGTGATTCTTTTGCCTAAACCAGAACAGTGCAACTTTGCTTTAATTACGGAGGACTGAATGCTGTAATATTAGACTCATATTCATTGCCTATGACGGATGACTTATTGTGTGCAGCTAGACACACTCCAGGCTATATGACAAAGCTATGTGACACCCAATGATTTGCAGTCTGGATACCATTAAGTCAACGTTTGTCCAACAGACAGAGCCAAAACAGCATTTTCTTGCCCTACTCGAATATTGCGGTTCAGTTGAATAGTTTTCGGCTGAAAAACTGCTCAGGCCTCTTTTGTTATTATTATTTGTTAAATTATAGATTATTTGTTAAATTTTGAAGCGACTTGAAAGATAAGCTCGTTCTCTCTTAGATGATACCGTTATCTCATGTTAGATATTATAGTACAATCAGAGACTTTCGAAAAACATATAGCTGATCTAGAAGCTGTTTTCGAGATGCTATTGCAAATTAAACTTAATGCAAATAACAAGAAAAGCAGTTTTGAATGCAATAAGATAAAATATCTTAGTCTTGGATTACTGGCGAAGGTATAGAGGTTGAGAAAAAAAACACTTCTGCTATACAAAAGACGCTTGCTCCAAGAAACGTGAAACAAGTGCAATCGTTCTTACAAACCTGTTCCTGCTATAGAAGATTCAAACGTAAATTCATACCGAAAATTACACCTTATGGCTCACCAACTTCATTCACGTGGCAGTTGCTGATGAGAGTACCTTAAATTCTAGCATATAAGAGAATCCTTTGTATCCATTTGCACACCAGACCATCCCATCACACTTAAAAACTGTCCAGTGTGACGCTTCATAAGGCACTCCGGAAGATGGCGTTTACCTCTTTAGTATCTACCATGTATCCGGTCATAACGTTGTAGGGATTCCCTTAATTTGCATAACAAATTATTTTAATTTTGGTAGCTTTCCTGAACCTCTTATTTTCCGCTCACATTTCCCTGCCAGGATGTAAATTTAAAGTGAAGTGAAGTGAAGGGAGTACGTTTCGTTTCTAACCATTACACGTATCTCGGGTAAGTGAAAAATGTCATGAACAAAAATATATGTTAACCATTACACAAAAGAAGCTTTGTAAGGATCTTAAGTTTGACTAACGTTTATTTTATTTTAAAACTTTACTATCATCTCTTATTTTCCACTTCCGGCCAGAATGAACGCGTGAATATGTTTACGCAAATTGTACTTGCTAACGCTTGAGTATTTAAGTTGTGGCGTTTTGCCAAGAGAGTAGAAAAAGGAAGGAGAGAGAGCCCTCTTGCTACGAGTCTTTACGCGAGCTTGCCATCACTTACTGTCCGCCTTTAAGGACAGAGGTTTTAATCCTCTTGAAAGCTAAGGACGTATTGTACTTTTCCGCAGTTTGCGTACTACAGACGTAGTAATTTAAAAGGACAGTCTTAGTGTTAGTCATCTGTGTAAATATTTAGAGGCCATTTAAATTATTTAAATTTTTATTTAGTTAGTAGTCTTATATTTTTACGTTTAGACCACAAGTGGTTGGTTTTTGTATCCCGGAGTGCGGGAGGGACTGTGAAACGAGGAAAAAAATAAAGGGTAATTTTAACCCTTCTCATTTTGTCGATTTTGCTACTCCATAGGACATAGTTTGCAGTCAACTCACTCCACTCAACTGTCCAGTCACGACATGTTATGTTCCCCAAAGAAATAAAAAAGAAATATGAAATTCTTTTGCTGCCCAAATATTTTGTTCGTATGTGAATAAGTACAAATCATGGGGAATAAATACAAGACTTTTGGGATATTAAACGGAATTTCGAGAAACAGTTCTAGTATGGAAATGACACACATAAAAATTACGATACTGAATGTTTTAAATTCCTCTTTTGGGATAAGTAAGAGGATTAGTTACTGATCCGAATATAATACACCAATTGTGAAGGGGTTAATGTTACTGGTGTCATTGGGAAAGTCAATAAATGTAATAATTTACTCAATGATCAAAATTCAGGTGTAGCAGTTCCACATAATACAATATATGTTGGACAAGGAAAATATGGGTTTATGTAATAATAAATGCAAGGAAAAGACTGAGTAGCGTCGATGCATAATAGCTATATGAGATAAAGAAACTTGCAGTCGAGGAGGTTTTAATTCCATTTTTATTTTCCAGTTGATGTTCGTGGCCACAATCACTTGTCACTCTACTCGTGCCTATTTAAGAACATTTAAATTTTGGAAAGTATTGCGATAGAAAGCGAGCACAACGAAATAGCGACCGAGCAGCGCACAGAAAGAAGCTGAAGTGCTTAGTTAGCCACTATGGAAGCACACGAAGAGAAAAGTTTGGGTTTGAGTTAAAAGTTTCAGTTTCCAATTATTAAGCCATCAGCGCTGCGCAAGCCACGCAAATGGAATGATCTAGAAATGACGCAATTCAGAGATTACGATTTACACTTTTACAATTACAATTTATTACAATTAGATTACAATAAGAAAGATTACAATTTATTACAATTTTTAAAACAGAGAGAATTAAAGGGAATTAGGGGTTAGTTTAAATTATAATTTTGATTTACATATTTTTTATCTTAATGAAAGTAATCTCTACATATAATAAAACAAAGAGTCTGTGTGTGTGTGTGTGTATCTTTCGTTCGTGTTGCGAGTAAGCTAATAGACCCAGGGCCACGAAATTTGGTACATAGGTGTATCTACACAAGAGCCAGTGCACCTCGAAGCCATTTTTTCAAAATTCTTC
>KK120321.1:32685-55055 GCA_000611955.2 Stegodyphus mimosarum
TCTGTGCAGTCAAATTTAGTGCTTGGTGTTCTCTTTAGGCATTTTTCGGGTACACTTAAAAGCCAGACGAAGGCTGGTTAAAAATAAATTAATATGCCCAAGACTTGCGCTAAAGCTGCAAAGTAATAAAGCAATAATTCACTATAAATTATAAAAGGAAAACTCTCCATATTACATCTCGAAGCAACGGAAATTCAATTTAAAAATATTATTGTAAATGTGTTTTTCAGAATTTAAAAAAATTTAGAGTATTTTCAGTCTTCCTTGCTTTAAACACAGTAAAGGAAAAACTGAATCACAAAGATGCCAAAATCAAAAGTAAACTTTTTAAGTATTGAAAAACCAGTTATTGTTATTGATAGCAGATGAATCGACTTATCGAGGGGATAAACCAATCTACCATCCATTAACAGTAACTAAAGTAAGAGAGTAGATTTCATCTTACTTCCAAGTAAGCGTCAAATTATTTGCTAGATTCAAATCACTAATTGATACTCGATCAAAATAAAGATATTAGTCACTATACCAAAAGAATCCTGTTAAAAAGCAAATAAGCTTTAAGATTAAAATTTTTTCACTAAGAACGCAATTAATCTGAACGAGACGCTCACTTTAGGAGACATATCCCCTACACTCTCTTTTCATTTCAAATACAAAAGTAAAAACAAAAGTACATTCAAGAAAAAATTTTAAAAAATCATAAGAAGATTAAAAATAATAATCCATAAAATTAAAGTTAAAAACTGTAGTAAAAAAAATTTAAAATCAAACTAGTAAGTAAAAATTAACCAACTTGCCTTAAAATTTTAAAAAACCAAATGACTGGAATGCAAGTACGTATTAAGAGATGGAAGCAAAAAGATTAAGAGATGGAAGCAATTTTTCTTACATATATATATATATATATATATATATACATATTTATAACCAATAAATGCAGTAACATTGTATAACATAAAATGGAAAATAATCAGTTTGCGTTGTGATTAGAAAAAAAAACCTGGTATAATTTAATATAATTCAGTGTAAAACAATAAAAGAGAAAAACAAAGTTAAGTTAAATCTGAAATATTTACTAAATAAGTGTAAATGTGTTTAGAGAAAAGTTTGCATAAAAGTTTTCATTTTTCGCCGGTGGCAAGTCTCAGAAATCAGAAAATTTTCAATCTCAGAAAATTTTTATCAGAAAAAAATTATTAAACATACCTGTTATCATTTGACAATTTTGTATACAACCAGTGGTCCCACAACAAAATCCTATTACATTTCCATTTTGAAATACTATTACATGCACATTCAAGGTCTTTAAAACATAAAGGATCAATAAATTTCAGTGCAATATACAAAATCAAGTAATTATTCCATTTAAAATCCATAGTTGACATAATACAATATATGTTGGACAAGGAAAATATGGATTTATGGACAAATATATGTAATAATAAATGCAAGGAAAAGACGAAGCAGCGGCGATGCATAATAGTTATATAAGATAAAGAAACTTGGGCCCATTTAATGTTTATTTTTTACTTTTCCTATTCTTACGTATATTAAAAAAGCTGGTTTTGTTTTATTTTTGCTTACATAACTTCTTTATGTTTTAAACATGCGTAACGAAAGTATTATCTTTCTTAAAACAACATACTTTCCCTTTACTTTTGAAAAAATTATTTTGCATTTCCATCAATTTAATATGTTAAAAACAGCTTTGTTAGTTTATCATCCTCATTAACTTTCTGAACGATTTGTAGACTCTCATTTGATTTAGATGAGTTAAGTTAGATTTAGTAGAGATTTAGTTGTCTGTTTCCTTTAGTTAGTCTGTAATTTCAGAATTGAATATTTTATTTAATCAGTAATTGTAATATCAAGTCGATTTACGACTTGATGTTTTTCAACTGATTGTTGCTAGAAATTCATGCCGAAACAGTTTTCGTATTTCAAAGGATACCTTATAATTAAAAAAATACGACTATAGTGACAAGTGATTGTGGCTAAGATCATCGGAATCCTCGACTGCAAGTTTCTTTATCTTATATAGCTATTATGCATCGCCGCTGCTCTGTCTTTTCCTTGCATTTATTATTACATATATATGTCCATAAATCCATATTTTCCTTGTCCAACATATATTGTATTATGTGGAACTTCTTATTAAAACGTAAAGAAGTTATGTAAGCAAAAATAAAACAAAACCAGCGTTTTTAATATACATAAGAATAGGAATAGTAAAAAAAAAACATTAAATGGGCGCTATACGTTTTAGAAAATATCTGGAAGTTCAAATAACTTAAGAATCTTAAAAATACCTACCTAGAGATATCAGTAATGTCGAATATAATTTCCACATGTTGATTATCAAAGTAAATATTTGATGTTTGAAATATATTTTTACCTGCATGACTTTTTGTCACATATGATAAAGAATTTTGAGGTGTGTAAGAAAAATATATATTTTTTCTTTTATGCTATTCAGTGTAAGGTTGCATTTTTTATATTAGTTTACTACTTTTCAGTTTTGCCTTTATTTTCGTCCGTACTTCTGGGATTTTTCCTAATAATTTTTGTTCTTCATGGACATATTTGCAGATTCTTATTTATTTTCCTTAGCCTCCTTTGTTCTTCATAGCCTGACCTTCATTATGATTTATTGTGTGCGAATCGCACGTTATAAGTTAGGATCCAAAAATCAGAATTAGCGAGCTCCGAACTTTTAAATATATTTTTACGAAGATGAAAATATTCGATTCTGAAATTAAAGACTAACTAAAGGAAACAGACAACTAAATCTCTGCTAAATCTAACTTAAATCAAATGAGAGTCTACAAATCATTCAGAAAGTTAATGAGGATAATAAACTAACAAAGCTGCTTTTAACATATTAAACTGCTGGAAATGCAAAATAAGTTTTTCAAAAGTAAAGGGTTCCTTTTACGAAAATTCCCAGATTTCTTCAAAAGTATGTTGTTTTAAGAAAGATAATACTTTCGTTACGCATGTTTAAAACATAAAGAAGTTATGTAAGCAAAAATAAAACAAAATCAGCGTTTTTAATATACATAAGAATAGGTAAAGTAAAAAAAAAGAAAATATCTGGAAGTTTAAATAACTTAAGAATCTTAAAAATACCTACCTAGAGATATCAGTAATGTCGAATATAATTTCCACATGTTGATTATCAAAGTAAATATTTGATGTTTGAAACTACCTTAGTGTCTCGTTAATAATTTTTAACTCTCAATAATTCAGATCTCGGGCATCCCCGGGTACCAAAAAATGTACCCTTTTTATACAGAGTGCTTTGTGTATTTTTCCCTTCACTGCAGGAAATTCAATACCAAGGATATCCTGTAGTTACTGCCCAAACAGGAAGTTATCTTCACTTAGATTATCAACTTTATATAGAGTAATTACATTCAAGCGGAAAAGGCTCGTTAATGTACAAGAGTTCCTGATAGGATTAAATACGTTCTAAACTAAATAAAAGTTCTATATTTAGTTAGATATATCTTAATTTAGTATGTGTCTTAGGCGTATCTAGGTTGTAACTTAATTATTAAAAGTAACAAACTTCTAAAGCAAAATTTATATCTGCCCAGTATGATATACGAACTTCAAGCCTTTTACGAAAATTCCCAGATTTCTTCCAATGCCTAAGAACTTTATGATAAATTTCCAACCACGAAGGTTTAAAACTGAACATAGTTTTGTTCAGTTAAGGTTTATTTGCTTTTTAGGATGAACCTAAGCCATCTCCCTGAATAGACCTTGTACTGAAATCCGAGGCATTGCTTTGTGACGGGGCTTTTGCCAGTCTATTCTGAAATCGGAGTGGAGTCCAGAAATTTTGTCTTTCTTGGCGAGGATAAGAACTGAAGGGCGTTGACAAAATAATAAATGAAGGCAGAATATTTACACATATGGCTCTAAACGTGTAATGATCATGTTAGTTGACTCATTATCTTATTATTTTATCTGTACCATTTCTTTAACATTCGTCAGTTTTCACAAGTAGGCGAATTAACTATGTATATTTAAGAACGGAGTTCTTAGATGTTTAGACAGAGCTTTGCCAGCGACGCTAATCTTCGTAATATTTCCTCGCTCAGGTCTGAGAATTACTTTGTACCGGCAGCAGCTTTTTGCTAGCGTAAACAAAATAGTTAGAACCCAAACTTGATAGCATTCTGATTTACGAATTCTTGAATTTAAATTACTTTAAATTTCACTTTTTACATCTTATTATTGGCTTAGGGACTCATAAGTAGCGAAAATTGAACTTTGAGTACTAGCTGTGAAAACTGTTAAGCAAAAATATACTATCAACCACGTTTTGAGGTGGAGCTGTTTTGACAGACGGGGCTATACGTCGTCTGGCACTCTCAAAAGGAACCAAGTTAATTTAATAATTATTGGTTTCCCTATGAGTTTGGTAAAGAAGGTGAACAAGATTGTGGTATTTTCAGCTGGCCTTTCGGCCATTTCAAACTCTTGAATTTCAGTGCACGGTCTCTGGAGCTCAGGTTGAGGCCATTTGGACATCACTTATGAAAGAAAACTCTTCCAGACTTCTCAAGTACTGTTGCCCATTCAGATTACAACGCTGCCTTACACAGCATATTCACTCAAGGTAAACTAGCTTCATGCTTTAAAGTTCCAGAATGAATATTATTCTGGAAATATTTATCTGCTATATTTATCTAATACACAAAAGATAATCTTTCTACAGTAGAACACCATCTCATTCTGGCCTGGCAAAGGAAGGTATTAGAATAAAGAAAAATATTTCCACTGAATCAGTTTTAGGAACAGCTTGTAAGATCGTAGAGAAGCGTGGTTAAAAGTTCCTTTATTTGTAATCTCCGAAATTATATTTAAAGAAAAGTCTGGAGCAAGAGTTTGGATGATTTATTAGATGGACCTTGTGGCAGTTCAGGAGCTCCATTCTGAATAGTAGTTGAACATGACTGCTTGGTTGTCTTTTTGAACAAAACTGAAGTTTTCAATAGTACTGAAAAATACCATTAAGGTCCATTTGCAATTCTGTTGCTGCAATGGAGGTTGATCACCTTCTTTGTCCTGATGTAGCAGAGTTCTTTATTCAAACTGTATTGGAAGACTTGATATCGCACAAGAGTATCTTATTATTATTCAATATTATGTTTTCTGTAGTTTAAAAGAAACCTTTTTAAGGAAAGAAATTTTTGACTGCTCAATGATCTGTCTCAAACTGTTTCTGATTACTCTTGTAAGGTTCATCCTAATTTTATAACAGTTATTTTAAGTTTATGAATCTTTTGCAAATGAGTAAGAGCAGTATTTAAATCGATGTTTCACTGTCTTCGTTAGACAGCCCGAGTTCCTGAGTAGCTCGCGTTTGCCTTTGGCTACGTCTCTGTCTAAGCTATTGCTACGCTCGGCCGTACTTTAGGCCCTTGATTGGCTTCGCCGACTTAATTGAGATTTAGGGGTCAACTACTTAGAGTCTTGATAGCTTCGGTTATATCTTTCAGTTAGCTTTAGTTAAGCTTAGTTAAGTTTAATTTCATATTAATTTGAGTTCAAGCCCAAGTGGAGGCTTTGCTGTAGACTCCGAGTTAGGAGCTGATTGTGTCATATTTATCTTGAGAAATAAAGGGTAGTTAACCCTTCTTGAGTCTGATGTCTCTGTTCACACAGTTAAGAGATTATTCGCTTATCAGTCTTAGGGGTTTCAAGTATTGAACTGTGAAATAAGAAACCCGCACTCTAATTATAGAAAACATTACTTATAAACGTAAACATTGAACAGATGAGCGTCTGTCTAGTGGTTTAAAATCAAAATGTCAATCTGGTTTTTTCTTACACACATATTCAGATTTTTAAACCTAGTTGTTTTATGTTTGTAATACCTTTTGTGATCTCAACTGGTGTCGCGGTTTGCGATTATTATTTTAATAGTTCAGAATGGCAACAAAAAAAATCCCGAAGCATTTAAAATAAAATGTGTTACATAAGATCTTCCTTCGAGTGTTTCCTTTCACTAAATAAGATACTACGCAGGTACTATGTATGTATAAACTAACAAGAAACTATGTATAACAATAAATAACAACTAAAGTAGGTACCTCTTGTTTTAAAGGTTAAAGGTCATTCATCTCATAATGCCTTAAAGCTGGCATCAAAATAGCACACAAAATGAAAATTATAAATTTAGGTCATAATAATAACGCTTATAATATTCTACTAACTGTGTTATTGGAATCTTAAAATTCAAAATTTTAAATATGTAAAAAAAGTAATTTTCCAAAATTAATGTTTTAAAAGAACTTAGGATTAAAAAGGTTCAGTAATCTACATTGTTTTTCTTTAAATTTAGAAGCATGTCCCTCATATTTTCCGAAGTAAATTAAGAAGTATATTAAATTCCTTTTTGGAGTAAGTGATTTCTGAATTCATCTTGTTTTTATGGTTTTCATCTAAAATCTTATCAAAACACAAACAAGCATTTTGTATCATTGAAACTACTTATTTGTACTGAATATAATTCACGAATCATTGGTTAAAACGAGCGATACCTTCCAGGAAGATTTTCTAAGGGAAAGTAATTTATATTTGCATTGCACAGGGGAAGAATCATAAAAACGATCTTGCGGTCATCTGGGTTCCTGGGATTCGAATCCGGTTGAAATTACCAGTACTCAGCGATCGTATCCACTGTGGTATGTATGCATCTGTTTCAGAAAATATTAATCCTTCAACCAAAGGTTTGATTCCGGATTCCAAAACGCCAAACTTCTCTAGCCTGCCGTGAGAAAGAGATATTTTCTTCACTGTAAAATCCAAATGTCCCTGTTACTAATTAATCCATACAATAAGTTCTCCAGGCTATATAATTTATTAGCGTTAAAGCACATTTTATTAATTAGTGTAATGCTGCAAGTACAACATCGATACTGGCTTTCCTTTCCTTTAGGCACCTTGGTTTGTGAGACGTCTTGAAGAAGTTTACATAAAAAAATAAGAAGACATAAATTGCATCCTTCATCCTCTGTTTAGGAATGTCCGCGGCTGGCCACTTCCATTTTTCGAAGTTTATTCCGAACACAAATTAAAAGCTGCCCATTTGTGAGTTTGTACACAATTTCATCAAAAACGGCTCTAGCATTTGTGCCACATAGCCTCTGAAAATCATTCCTTACGCAGCTTGCAGTGATAGCTGGAATCCTACAGAAAGAGAAATGATATTATATATAACAAACTTTTTTTCATTATTTCTTTATTCATAGAATCATCATACATCACAATGCGTTCCAACTCTAAGCCTAGTTTTTCAGTCCAAAGGGGCTTTGTCCCTGACGGACTATTGCTTTCAGTTTGTGATTTTGAGTTCGAAACATTAAAAGTCTGAATTACTTTTCAGACTGTTGCCACCAAATATTGCAGCTTTGTATTGTATTTAAAGAAATTAAATAATGAAGAATCAGCATAAATGTATATATATTTCTTCAAATGTGATAAAACAACAGTACCTAGATAAAGTATTCCCCCAGCCTTCCTCGCATGCCTTCGTGGTGTAGTGGTCAGCACGCTCGATGCGTAACCGAGAGGTCCGTGGTTCGATTCCTGACGAGGGCTGTGCTCAGTTTACATCTCTCCTGCTTCTAAATAACCCAATGACTCATTGCAATTTTGGAGAACTTACGTTTCCACCCGAATATGCGCATCTGGAAGCCCAAATTTGGAATTCGTTTTGGTATCTGTTTCATATTTTGTAAAACTTTAACGAATTTTTGACGAACAAACTCAAACGATTTAAAAGCGAGCAACAGCAACACTCTACGGGGAGAGGTACTTTTTATCTCCAGCTCGCGGAACTGTGTATCGGAAATTATAAAGATAGACTCATTTTAAAGTTATTTTGAACTGAATTTTATAGTTTGATTGCGAAGAACATGATATTTATTAAATAAAGGTAACGTACAAAATGTTAAAAAAACGCCCCTTTGGACGTAATTTCAAATCTGAAACCTTTTATTTTTTGGGGAGGAGAGAAAGGGATAGAAGACAAATAAGCAATAAATTACACAGGAAGAATCTTAGTATAAAAATATAAGAAGAAAATACAAAATTATTAATTTATTTTAAGAATTATTCGCAATTATTTCATGAAATAAAATAATGCCACTTTTATCACTTATATGCAATGAAAGAATTTTGTACAGATTACATTCGATTATGCCAAATAACATAAAAAAGAATGCAATTAAATTCTATTACCATTCTCTTACATTCATTACGAATTTAGGAAAGTCGCACTGAAATTTTTGAGATACAGTTAAATAGTACAAGTTAAACTTACCAAATCTTAGAAGAGTTGAAAGCAGTTCTCTCCAGCATCAATGTACACTGCGGGAAAAAAAATGGGACAGTTCTATATCTGCCGCTCTACTGCGCCAATTGATGAAATTCAAATTGCGTTTTTCATGTCTCCAAAGCTCAATTTAGGATATGTATTAGATTTATATATAACATTGTTCAAATGTAGGTATAAATCAGACTTTTCTGAAATGAGAAGCAAATTTTTATCCATACTTCGATTCTACGACTCAAATTATGCCAAACTGCCAAGTTTTGTAAAAATTGCACGAATAGTTTTCAAAAAATTAGCTCTCAAAATTTTAGCCCTTTAATGTTAATTCAATTTGGTATGTATTTATTATATGTCTTTTTTTTATGAAACTTATTTGATTCCTTCTTTCACAGTTCGAAATTTAGGTTCATTCCAAACAAAATTCGCTCATTTCTTATGATTTATTTTTAAAATTTGTATTTTTAAATAATTTTTAAAAATATTTCGAAAAATATTTTGAATTTTAACCTATAACATTTTTACAATCGCCTTAAAGTAGATGTATTTCTAAGCATACCTGCCAATAATTAGAGCTCTACATTCAAAATTTCCGAAGATATACGTGAATTTATATATTGGCGCGTTTTAAAATTTGGCATATTTGTTGAAAGCGATAATAACGAAAATGTGATTTACGTACTTTGTTAAAATTATATGAAAGTAGAACGATGTGACTTTTTTTCTCCTCATCCACAATGTAAAAAGGCAGGAACGATGTGACTTTTTTCCCGTCCCTGCACTATGGAAGGGAAGGAAAATAGGTTGCCACATATTAAGAAGTTCGCCAAGTGAATTATTCTTGGCTCAAACTGAAAAAAATTCGCCAAGTCAAACTTATAAATTTCTCCGTAAATTTCTCACCAAATTTTACAAAATTTAATATTTAAGCATAATGTGAGTCGTAGAATCGAAATGCGGAAAAAAATTGGTATGTGGTTTAAAAAAAAGTCCGATTTTGTGTCAAAATACCTATATTAGAACAAAGCTATATGTAAATCTAATATATATCCTAAGTTGCGCTTTCGAGACATGGGAAACGCAATTTGAATTTCGTCAGTCAGCCCAGTAGAACGGGAAATATAGAACTGTGCCATTTTTTTTGCGCAGTGTAGTTTTATATTCCAATTTTCTAGAGATGAAATGCTTCGAGCCATCCATTTCTTGCAATCGATGAAAAATATGCTTTTATAGCCTCATCAACATTATCTTCAGAATGAAAACGATGTCCACATAGTTTCGTTTTAGATTTAAAAAATTGCCAAAATATCCTAAAATAACACACAGCAAGATGAGGAGAGGGTGGGTGTTTTATCACTCTCATGTGTTTTTTGTTCAAGAAATTTGAATGTCAGTCTGGCCGAATGATCGTCACGTGTCTCCCAACATTCATTTCTTGAAGAAGACATTTAGCGAAGACATTTTATTCGAAGACATTTAGCGGTAAACCAGTTAGCTTGTATTTATCTTTTATCCATTCAACTTGACGGTTTTGATCATTCCTGCACTTCTAAAGAATGCGGCATACATTACTTTACTCACCGTTTGTTGCCTTTTTATATCACTGCTGATTTAGGGTCATCTTCAAAAGCCATACTTTACCGTTTTTGTCTTGTTGGAACGTCAAAAACGGTATGTAAATTTCGTTACCAGTTTTGGTTTTAGAAATAATGAAGTTTCCACCACGATTAAACAATTTTAGGGCATTTTAAATGTTTCTGTTACTCTCCGTTAACCCTCCCTTCTTTTTAGGCGCTTTTGTTAAGTTATAGAGGATCCAACAACAAAAGGAATTTTCCCTATGCAGATCTTTATGAATAATGTTATGTATAGCTGCGAATCCAAAGCTACGTTCCTTCTGTAACATTTGGGCAGGAAAAGCGATTATCACAGATGAACGTTTTTTGTAAAGGTCGACAGTTTGTTTTGGACTACAACTGACAAAGATCTTGCGCGTTCTTTATACAGGACAGGAGGAGACAGGAGACTATCAATACAGCATCGTTTAGACTTTCGCCATTTATGCTCTATTGATGGATACTATGTATTACCAGCCATGAATTTATTGGAATTAGTATATAAATGGTTACAATGAATATACAATGATATTTGAATTTAATTAGTTCTATTAATGGACCAGTTAATGAGAGTTTCCAGTTTATTTCGAAGGAAGTTATTTTCCAGAATGTTTTTGAACCAGAGTTGAGCTGATATTGTAGAGTATGGTTTGAAATGACGATTCTTGGTAATTTCACAATGGAAGAGATATTGTATCTTCTTGTTTACAAAAACACTGGTTTGTATAATGTAGACCAAATCTATTTAGGTATGCAGGAAAAGGACCATGTGACCTTGTAAGGATTTTAAGTTTTACTAACGTTTGTCTTCTTTAAAAACTTTACTATCTTCTCCTATTTTCCATTTCCGGCTAGAATAAGGGCAAGTAGATTTAGTGCCTGCAAATGAGGTTGCAAACTTTAGAAATATTTAAGACATGGCAAAGTAAAAGTAGTAAAAAGTAGATTTCTCGCGGCCTTTACCACGCGTGTGAGTTTCACTGTCTGCTTTTAAGGCCAGAACTTAGTTCTTGCTGATATCTGAAGACGTATTGTAGTCTTTGTATTCTGTTCACTACGTACATAGTATTAAAGGGCCAATCTTCGCGTTACTATTCTCTGTAAAGTAGCTTAGTTCTTATTCAGTTAAGTTTCGTATTTTCTACGTTTTAGATCAAAAGTATTGGTCTTTGTATCCCGAAGTGTGGGAGTGCTAGTATGCTCTGAGAATAAAGGGTAAAACTTAACCCTCCTTATCTTTGTTTTATTTTCTTCACATGTACGAACATAGCTTTGAGTAAGCTTCCTGTTCTGACGCAGGACATCAACTGGAAGAAACAGCAGTTCTGACATAGTAAGAAAAAAGGTTACGTCACGTTTGGAGAAAATAAAATTTCTTGGAAGAATTGGAAGAAATAGAAAGATTCTTCTGTTTGTAGTATGTGTAGAGCATTGATGTTTCCATAATTTTAATAAAAATCATATTCTAGTTTATTATTCAGATGGGATAAAGGATTTGGCATATTAAATTGAAGCGAAGATGGATTATTGGCAGCATGCTTTGCTAATCCACTATCGGTAATTCCAGAATGTGCTTTGGTCCATTTTAATTGCTTCTTTGATGGCAAATAATTCAGCTTGAACAACGGACTTGGTATCATTTAAACGTAGATTCCACTAACTGATTAATATTTTCTTTTGAAATACACAATAAACACATCTAGGACAGAATTTCGATCTCTGCGAATTTCTGTAAATCATCTGAATACGATGACACACGATGCTTCACACAAAATCAAAGAAAATCATACCGCAGTAATGCTTTCGCGTCAGTTCTGATTTCCCTTTTTTTTTTCAAAATTTATTCTTCTATAGGCAAATCGATGACACAAATTATAGTCTGCATAAAAGAGTTCAGATTTCCATATCTAAAAAATACACTTTAGCGCATATCGTCTGCCTCTGCTTAAAACATTTCAGAGTTCCCTATGTATAATAAGAAGTGTTGAGTCATGAAGTTAATATTAGAACATAATTGACTACTTATAATTGTGTGATGTAAATGAATTTGCGATACTGTTAATAGGAATGAATAGGATTCAATTTTATGTTATTTAGCTTAAGTAAAAAGTGCATAAATTTTCATTCATTTTATATACAGTGTCTCACAAAAGTGATGGGACACTTGTGCTTTACAAAAGGAAACTGTAATAAAATAAATTAAAAAAATGTAAAAATATTTTGTGGGCGTGTTTCATACTTAAATTTAGTAATAATTATTACATAACATGCATTTCCTCAAAATATTAAAATATTAATTTAATAAAAATACAATTGCTTAGAGGAGCAAAAAATGGCTCACATAAGTGATGGGACACCATTAGACTATGCAACAAAAATCGTCTGAAGTAAGCAATAAAAATATTTTTAGGGGTTTTTATTTTTACTCAAAAGCAACTGGCAATAATTTATAAAATCGTCTGTATTATTTCTCTCCAATTTGTTTTGGAATTTTTGTGTTATTTAGCTCTGTACAGCCATGAATGCTAAACGAAAAGAAACTTTGCCTGAAATTCGAAAATTAGTTATTAATTTGCATATTGAACGTGGAAAATCTATTAGAGAATCTGCTGAAACAGTTAACTTGAGTCATTCAACAGTTTTCAATCTCATTAAACGACCTGGCCGACTATCAAAGCTATCCAACGGAATAAAGCGAATTATCGTTCGAAATATTAAAAAAATCCAAGAATAAGTGCTCCTAAAGTTGCTGCTGATTTACAAGCATTACATGGAGTAATTGTTAATCCTGAGACTATTAGAAGAGTAATTCGATCTACTGGATATCACGGTAGAGCAGCCAGGAAAAAATTCTTCGTAAGTGAAAAGAATAGAAAACTCAGACTGGCTTTCGCAAAATCCAACATAAATAAGAATTCTGATTACTGGAATGAAGTTATATTTGCTGATGAGAGTAAATTTAATATATTTGGTTCTGACGGTAGAATCTTGGTGTGGGATTTCGCCCAGGGAAACCCAGGCAAGAATTTCGCAAACAGAACTTGGTGCCAACAGTAAAACATGGTGGCTGAGGAGTTATGGTATGGGGGTGTATGTCGTCCGCTGGAGTTGGTAATCTTGTTTTTATTGAGAATATAATGGATCAGTACAAGTATATTGGCATATTAAATCAAAATTTGAAATCTTCAGCACGAAAATTGAACCTTCATAACGATTTTAAATTCTACCAGGACAATGACCCCAAGCACACTGCTTTGAACGTTAGACTCGCGCTGCTGTATAACTGTCCTGAAATATAAAAACACCACCACAATCTCCAGACTTAAATCCCATAGAGAATATTTGGCAAGAATTGGAATCGAGAATTCGCAAACACGCCATTTCTTCAAAACAACAATTAAAATCGGTGCTTCAAGAAGAATGGGGTAAAATCACTCCAGAAATCACAAAAAAATTAGTCGAATCCACCCCAAGAAGATTAAGTAATGTTTTAAAAGTAAAAGGAAATCCAACAAAATATTAAAACCTTTTAAAAAGTAAAATTTTCGGATAAATATTTGATGGAAAAGTAAGTGTCCCGTCACTTATGTGAGCCATTTTTTGCTCCGTTCTAAACAATTGTACTTTTATGAAATTAATATTTTAATATTTTGAGAAAATGTATGTTATGCAATAATTGTTACTAAATTTAAGTATGAAACACACCCACAAAAAAAATGTTACATTTTTTTTAGTTTATTTTACTTCAGTTTCCTTTTGTAAAGCACAAGTGTCCCGTCACTTTTGTGAGACTCTGTAAATGCTAAAAATGACGTTATTTTACATAATACTGTTGTTTCCATGTTGATAAAGGCAAAAGGATAAGAATTATTCTTAGTAGACAACTGAGCAACATTATATGAGCAAATGCCGTATAACATTTTATAAGACACTTAATAATTATCATGCTTTACGAAAGCAAAATGTAATTTATGTGACACCATTTAATCCATTTTTTAAGATTATTGATAAAATAAATGCAATTTAAAAACACCTAGTGTAATTTGTTCATCAATCATATGATTTGCAAATCACTTACAAGCAATTTTCCTCTTCACGATATTCTGCGGAGTTTATCTTAGCCACTTCGTTCGGGAACAGAGCTCTATACCTTTCATTTAGAGCTTCTCCTAAACCTTCGCATAGTTTAGGCAGTTTAGTGCTAGTGAAATAATTTCTTACGCAAGGAAGATTCTGAATGTAATCTGCATTAGAAGAAAAGATGATTAAATACACAAGCTACATGGCCAAGAGTACGATAAGCATGGATTATTTTACTTAAAAAACATAGAAAAACTAGATAAAATTTAGAACCAAATATGCAGAAAATTTAGAATCTTATATTTAAAATAAAATATTTTAAATATAAGATCTTGTAGGGTTTCCCTTGTAAGGTTTATCCTTTAGTTTACAACAGTTACTTTAAGTTTGTTACACTTTCCTGTTTCTCCTAATTTCAGCTTACAATTTCTACCAGAATGTATTTTCAGAAACGCATTTAATGCAAATGAGTAAGAGTAGTATTTAAGTCGATGTTTCACTGACTTCGATAGAGAGCCAGAATTTCTGACTAGTGCGTCTTTGTCTTTGGGCTACGTCCCTCTCTAAAGCTATTACTACGCTCGGCCGTACTTCAGACCCTTGATAACTTCGCCTACTTAATTGAGATTTAGAGGCCAACTGCTTGAAATCCGGATACCTTCGGGTATATCTTTTTAGCTAAGCTTTAATTCTTATTAGTTTGAATTCAAGCCCAAGTGGAGGCTTTGCTGTACGCTCTGGGATAGGAGCCGACTGTGTTGATCCTTATTTTGAGAAATAAAAGGTAACTGACACTTCTTGAGTCTTACGTGTCTGTTCACACACTCAAGCGATTATTCGCTTATCGATGTAAAAGGGTTCCTACATTTAACTGCTAAATAAAAGGGTGGAACGTCACACCGTCATTTAGCATAACAAGTTATTTAAAGTTGAACACCTTTCCTGAGCCTCACTCCAGGATGCAAATTTAGAGTTATGTGAAGTGAATATTTAAACGGGGGAATCTCGTAGTTTCATCAGAGCGTGCTTTCGCTAGCCAGCACACGTTACGAGTCTGTCCTTGCTATTACGCGGAGTTGCTGATACGCCTTTTTGGCCATTTCAATACGTATCACGTCGGGTAGGTTTTTGAGTCAGCCTAGTTAGCCTTAATTGTTAGTCCAGCACTACTCTTTATCTTTAAATTTATTGTGCAACGATTCTTAAGTTTTACCGCAAGTTGTTGGTGTTACTGTAAGCACAAAATACGTGCCTTTTCCGTTCAAAAGTTTGACGAATGTTAAAGGGTTACTTTTACCTTTCTTCTGCGCTGGTATTCATTAAGCCCGTGATAGAAGTCGACAGGTTCCTTAGTAAGATCTGGCAGAGTCTATGTTACCAAAGAGAGTGCAATCCTACAACATTTATAAGTTTAGTCTTTTAGCCTTCACAGATATTTTAGATACTATACCAGCCATTTCTTATTTATTGAAGGTGGGGAAAGGCATCTTTAGTAGAGTTGAGGAGAAAATATTGCTTTAAGTTAAAAAAAAAGTATCTATCGTCACCCGAAGAAAAAAATAAACGTATTTGACGACAAGGTTTTACTTCTTCTTACAATTGCATTTATGAAGAGCAAAGAATTTACTAATTTAGAAAGCATTTCATGCAACGTAGTTCGTGAATGAAAAGAAATGATAATATAACGTGTCTTATGCTAATAAACCAGCTACAGAGGCTGTTCGCACATTTTTTAGACGATTTTGGTAAGCGGTAATAAAAAATCATTTGCTGCAAAAGAAGTAACTGCAATTGTATTACGTTTTTAAAAGTCAAGATTATCGTCTGTGGCTTGAAAGTTTTGTTTTTATTCAAAATGGCGAATTTAACAAAGCAATGATTCGAAGGCTACATTGACGCTCTTTCCGAAGAGAAATATGCATACTCCGTTATCCAAAAACGATGTGAGAGTCATGGTTTTGTGATATCTAAAGCGTCGATAGGTAATGTCATCCACAAGAAAGGAAAAAAACGTCCAATTGGAGCCTCCAGTGGGACAAAAATTCCAAACAAGTATCCGAGGAAAAAACGAACATCTTCGACTATTGCGAAGGTACGTTGTTTAATGTTAACAGAAAATCCCCCTAGTCAAAGGACAGTCGCAAAACCAAAATGCTCGGTGTCCACTGTAAACAAAATTATAAACGTCGATTTAAATCTTAACAAAGCGAAAAAACGCAATGTGCATCGTCTTCTTCCGAAGCATATCGCTCGACGCGGGACACGCTGTAGAATTCTATATGAGAAACACTTATCCAAAGAAAAATGGAAAACGATTGTCACAATAGATGAAGCGTGGGTGTATTTAAATGATTGTAACAAAAAGAGAGATATTTATTATCATAAAAGAGGAGAAAAAAATTTAAGTACATGGTTCAAAGTATCGAAAGAAATTTTTTTTAAGCGATTCGTGATCGTTGCTGATTTTTCTTATAATGGCAAGTTAAAAATAAAGAGAGTGCAACAAAATGTCAAGATTAACTCCAAATACTATCAGGAACCTATTTTATCGCCCATGTTTCTGAATGAAATACCATCACTTTACCCACAGTGCCATCCATCTGTGAGTCTCCATCGGGACAAAGCTAGCAGTCACACATCAAAATTCACCGTAAATTTCCTAAAAGAAATAGAACAAAAACTGGTATCAAGGCCATACCCTTCACTGATATCCCTACTAAAACTGCCGATGTGTCACCTATGGATTTTTGTGCTTTCGGACTTTTAAAAACTGCATTATCCAAACGTTGCCCCAAAACCCTAACAGGACTCTGGAAAGCTGTTCGGGAGGAATGGGATAGAATACCTTTTCGGACACATCAAAAGGCATTATTATCCTGGAAATCGCGGTGTCGAAAGTTAGTTCAGAATAAGGGATGTCAAATAGAACATTTAGAACACAAGCATTTTATGTAATTTAGTTTTGTGAATACAATATACATCGTTTAAATTTTTTTTCCTTTCTTGTCGATGATATTACCTATCGACGCTTTAGATATCACAAAACTATGACTCTCACATCGTTTTTGGATAACGGAGTATGCCTATTTCTCTTCGGAATTAGCGTAAATGTAGGATTCTAACCACTGCTTTGTTAAATTCGCCATGTTGAATAAAAACGAAACTTTCAAGCCACAGGCGATAATTTTGACTTTTAAAACATAGTACAATTGCAATTACTTCTTTTGCAGCAATAGATGTTTTATTAGCGCTTACCAAAATCGTCTAAAGATGTGCGAATAGCCTCTGTATTAATAGTTTTCGATTCGTGTATTTGCATTACAGATAACTACTGTCAGCAGTTTGAGGATAAAGTATTAAATTTGTTAAACGAGGCTTGTTTCTATTCACATTATCACATCTACTTATTGTTAGTATATATTAAATATGCATTAATGTCATAAAATATGTTTAACTTCCTTGAAAATACCACTGACAGTAATATTTTGCATTACTTGCAATTTAAAAAATTACATTTTTACTATGGCTAACACATTATAAATTTATGTTTAATTGTAATTTTTTACATGTTTACCTTTTCGTAGTTTACTGTCTTTATTACAGATCTCCTGGAAGAACGTGGTATTAATTTGAAAGTTGACGAATCCAAATACATTTATTTTTGCAGGAACATAATAGTTTTTTCTTTTACATTGTTCTGTCTTTTCCTGTATGCATTTCAGAGAATCCAGTACGTCTCTTAAAAAAAAAGAATATATTTTGATATAAAATACAGCAAATATAAATTTAAAAAGTGTAACTTACTGTTTTACGCTTAATTTTATTAGCGTCTGATACCCTTCATTAATACAGTTATATTATAAATAGATACTTTACTTTATAAACACAATTTTGCTCCGTTGTGTGTACAAAAGTAATTTTTAAAAAGCGCAAGAATATAATACAGGGTGTTTATAAAGTCCCGGACCCATTTTGATGTTTAAAAACTTATAAAATAATAAAGATAGATTAAAATTAATAACATAAATGATTAGATAATTTCAAAAAGTTTCATGACCCTTGTCAATGAACTTCCACGTATGCCCCCTTCGTCGCACGGAGAATATCCAGTCGATATTCAGTTTCACGCCAGGTACCGGCAAGCATGTCCGCATCCACCGAGGCTATTGCGGTTGTAATTCTGCTTTTTAGGGCATCCATGTTCGACACTCCCCTCCTGTAAACGTTGTCCTTTACAAATCCCCAAAGGAAAAAGTCCAGCGGCGTAATATCAGGTGATCTGGCTGGCGAAGGAATTGGACCTCCTCGCACAATCCATCTTCCTGTAAAATGGTCATTCAAAGAACTACGAACGATGGTACCCCAATGAGGTGGTGCACCATCTTGTTGCAAAAAGACGTGTGGCCGAAGCTCTTGTAGTTGTGGAAATACGAAGTTTTCCAACATGTCTAAGTGTACAACTGATGAGACCGTCTTTTCTGTAAAAAAGAAAGGCTCAATGAGTCGGTCCTGCATTAATCCACACCACATATTAACCTTTGGGGAATCCCTTTGTGCTTCATGGTATTCATGGGGGTTTTCAGATTCCCATATGCGAATGAGAGAGAAAGAGAGAAAAATGCAATTAATAAGCAGACGATATTTAGAAAAGTACAGATATTTAGACTGGAAAATGAAATTATCTGAAATTAATCACACGCGCAGACGATATTTACAAAGGTAAAGATATTCAAACTTGAAAAGGAAAATATATGAGTTATTCCATCCATAAATGCCATAAGTTTGTTTATATCTTCATTATTTTATGAGTTATTAAGCATCAAAATGGGTCCGGGACTTTATAAACTCCTTGTATTTTATAGGAAAATAAATATAACTGATTTAGTAATATGTCAGCGCAACACTTCCTGAAAGCTGCATTCTAATAAAATAATACCATATTCGTAAATATTTCTGCGATTTAATTATATCTACAATTTATTTGTTAGCAGAATTAACTTTATTTTTACGTTCATTCGATTAAACTTCTCTCGCTTTGCAGAGAAGGAAGAACCAAAAGCCTTGTTGATCCCATTGATGAATAGAAAGCTTTTTTGAAATATTCTAAACATAATAAACACTGCGCAAAAAGAAAAAAAAAAGACAGTTCTATATTTCCCGTTCTACTGGGCAGATTGACGAAATTCAAATTGCGTTTTTCATGTCTCGAAAGCGCGACTTAGCATATATATTAGATTTATATATAGCATCATTCTAACACATATATTTTGACACAAATATCGGCCTTTTTCTGAAATAACATAGCAAATTTTTTCCATATTTCGATTCTAGGACTCAAACTATGCCTAAATATTAAATTTTGTAAAATTCGGTGCGAAATTTACGGAGAAATTCATAAATTTAACTTGGCGATATTTTTCCAGTGAGTCAAGAATAATTTATTTGGCGAACTTCCTAATACGTGGCAACCTATTTTCCTTCCCTTCTATTGTGCAGCGGGAGAAAAAAAGTCACATCGTTCCTGCCTTTTTACATTGTGGATGAGCGGAAAAAAGTCGCATCGTTCTACTTTCAAATAATTTTAACGAAGTGCTTAAACCACATTTCGTTATTATCGCTTTCAACAAATATGCCAAATTTCAAAATACGCCAATATATAAATTCACGTATATCTTCGGAAATTTTGAATAAAAAGCTCTAACGTTTTGCAGGTACATTTAGAAATAAATCTACTTAAAATGATTGTAAAACTTTTATAAGTTATAATTCAAAATTTTTTTCGAAAAATTTATAAAAATATTTTTAAAATACAAATTTTAAAAATAAATCTTAAAAAATGGGCGAGTTTTGTTTGGAATGAACATAAATTTCGAACTGTGTAAGAAGGAATCAAATAAGTTTCATAAAAAGAGAGAGAATTAATAAATGTATCTCAAATTCAATTAACACTGAGGAGATAAAATTTTGAGAGCTAATTTTGGAAAAACCGCTCGTGCGATTTTTACATTTTTTTGGCTGTTTGGCATCATTTGAGTAGTAGAATCGAAATATGGAAAAAAATTGGCCTGTCATTTCAGAAAAAGTCCGATTTTATGTCAAAATACCTGCATCTGAACAATGCTATATATAAATCGAATATATATCTTAAGACGCGCTTTCGAGACATGGAAAACGCAATTTGAATTTCGTCAATCGGTCCAATAGAACGGGAGATATAGAACTGTCCCCCCTTTTTTTTCTTATTTATTTCCTTGAATTTTGAATGTATTTTATTCGAAATCCATACCACCTTGGTAAATCTTTAACATTCCAGCAGTGCTCAAATTAAACGTTTCGCAAACCACATTTAAAAAAATGAGAATTTTTGCATTAACAATAACAATAATTCTCTACATACGGGCACATTCTTGTTAAATCCTCTTCATTCGGTAAGTCATGAAGGGGAAACAATCTTTTTAGCCTTCTTTCACAGATCCTTATTTCCCAACAAGCTATACTGATTTCTATGAATCCTGAAAATGAAATAAAATTTAGTGTCAAAATAACATTCTGTGTCCATAATGGGGGGTTAGTTAGAAGACAATGTATCTGATACTTCGTTGTAACCACAGCCCCACCCAACAGAGCCGTGACAAGATATTTTTTCACCTGAGGCAAAACGGTAAATACGCCCCTATATATATTAATTTGCAACCATTTTTCACATTACAACATTTTGCTTTTTCACAATTTTTACACATTTTTACATTACATTACAGTTAGTTTTAAAAATTTTTTAACTACAGAACACACTTTTTACATTATGTATAGTTTGCAGAATAATTTTAAGTAGTTTTTATAAATGGTTCTTTGACTTATCACTCAACTTTACCTTTCACTAGCGCCCTCTTTTATAAATGGAAGAAACACTACTTTACATCACTTAATTTGACTTGCTGCTCCTTGTCCACACTCCAATAGAAATAATGGTAAATTAATTAATTTAATTTAAATCTTACTTTTTATTAGCCTTTATTATATTATTTTAGTATTATTTAATTTAGTTTCTTGTTTATTTTTTGTATGTTAATAGTATCTGTATCTTTTTTGTTTATATGCATATTCGTGTCGGGGAAGTTTTTTGTGGGCAAGAGTTTCTAAATTAAATTGGTATTCTGAAAAATTGGTTTTATAAAGGGTATCGTTTTGTATTGGCTTTGATTTGTTCTTTTGTAAAAGTTCCACTCGTTTGAATTGCTTTTGGTAGATCACATCATTTGGTTTACTTTTGGTTTTGAATTTTACACTTGCCTACATAAATGACGAAACACGAATTGAATAATTGAAGAGTTAGGTTTGAGGCCAACTTCCCCTTGATAAGTCCGTCTTCTGCCAGCTCAACAATTATTCACTTAGGCATATTTATTTATTTATTTTTTTTAGGATTTAAAAAAAATTATTACAATTTTACATTTGTTAATAGATTTTGATACTTGCACTTGATTTACTTATGTTCTCAGAATTTAAATGATATTGTAGATTAGTTCGCAGCAATATAAATTATTTATAATTTCTTTTAAACCTATTTCTATAATTAATTTTTACTTTTAACTGCTTTTTACGAATAGAAATTTTGTTAAATTCAAATTTCATTCCTTGCAGCAATGGCGCAAGAGTATTATTTAAATTTAATTTAACTTTACTATATTCTTTTGAAACAATATATATATATATACATACATCTAAATTGCTATATTTGTATTAAGCAAAAGTAAATGTATTAAATCAAAATATCATAATTCTTAAAGTAATTTTTAATCGTAGCTTTGTAAATTCAGAAAAATAACATAGTCAATTATTTATAAAACTTTCAAATGAAAATGTTAAAATAAAGAGTAAAGAAAGAAAGTAAAAAACAATATGAAAGGTTTCAGATTTTAAATTACGTCCAAAGGGGAAATTTTTTAACATTTGGTGTGTTACCTTTATTTATTAAATATCATGCTGTTCACACATGAACCATAAAATTCAGTTCAAGAGCAATATCGCAAAATAATTTTTAAATGAGCACATCTTTAGAATTTCCCATACACAGTCTCGCGCGATGGAAATAAAAGTGTATTTTCTGTTCAACGTTGCCATTGCTGGCTTTGAAATACTCGGGTTTGTTAATCAAAAATTTGTTAACGTTTTACAAAATATGAAATCAATAATAAAGCAAATTCCAAATTTCAAATTTGGGCTTTCAGATGCCCATATTCGCAGGAGGATTACGTTATTAAAAATTAAACAATAATTCATAAATATTAATAGTTAAATTAATAATTAATAATAATAATAATTAT
>KK120321.1:55123-67128 GCA_000611955.2 Stegodyphus mimosarum
AATAATTATCAATTAAACAATAATTCATAAATATTAATATCAATTAAATAATTATTAATTAATTTGATAATCATTAACTGTTTAATTTTTAAATTAATAATAATTTTAATAGTCATTTTGTTCATTTATTTACACTTCTTCCTCTTTCCTAACGGTCTTCCACAGGGCTCCGGCGCTTCTACTTTTAGAAAAAGCAAATGTATTAAATCAAAATTACTCGATAAATCTGGGATTACTCTACTGTTCCAATATAAAATTAGATCTAGTTAGATGGACAGTACTCACGGCTGGAATATGCGTGTGAAGTGTGGTTTACAAATTATTCTGCATACTGATAATCAGAAACTTTTAAGTAATGAAGAGTTAAATCATCTAATACATCAAATGTACCTGCGGCAATTAACCGAGTAAAATTATCTTTTCTTGGTTAAAAATGCTAATTTGTGTCGTAAAATTAAGAGAAAAAAGGCTTTATAGATTATTCGTTGGAAATCTGACATCCTGAAAAATGGCCAGTGGAGAAAAATGACCAAAAGGAGAAATATATATATACGCATACATACACACTCACACACACATATATATGCACACACACATATACTGATACATATAATTATATATTGAAAATATATGTATGTGTGCCCATACTCATGCATATATATATACACAAACATGCGTATAGAGAGAAATTTTATAAAGTTCGAGACATAAATTTGTATTCTTTCTCGAACAGTAAGGAAATAATACTTTAAAGAAAAATTAAAAAATAGCAGCACTAGAGCAAATTTAGATTGCAGAGTAAAAATGTTGTTCATTCAAAGAACGCATTTCGTAAAGCCCAACAGAATGTAAACAAACGTCAGAAATATAACATTACTCATGTGGGCGGAGTTCATGGTGACGCTCATCTGAACTGTCATTGGCCAAATTCAAGCCGTTGTCCTAGCAGTGTACACTTTGCTTATATGCGTCCCGACTCTGCCAACCACCACCGGATTCTTCCACAAAATCTCTTAACAAACTCATATAATAAACATGTACCTACCACAAAGCAACAGTGGAAGAAATAATTAAAATTTATGATATTTTATCAAAATGCATTAAAAGCATTGAATCTGTCTGTTTTAGTTAGTAATATTTCTTATAACGAATTCCTTTCCTGGGTATTGAATGATATTGAAAACTGTTGAATGACTCAAGTTCACTGTCTCAACAGTTTCTCTAATAGATTTTCCACGTTCAATATGCAAATTAATAACTAATTTTCGAATTTTAGGCAAAGTTTATTTTCGTTTAGCATTCATGGATGCACAGAGCTAAAAAACACAAAAATTCCAAAACAAACTGGAGAGAAATAATGCAGACGATTTTATAAATTATTGAAAGTTGCTTTTGATTAAAAATAAAATCCCAAAAAATATTTTTATTGCTTACTTCAGAAGATTTTTGTTGCATAGTCTAATGGTGTCCCATCACTTATGTGAGCCATTTTTTGCTCCATTCTAAACAATTGTATTTTTATTAAATTAATATTTTAATATTTTGAGAAAATGCATGTTATGTAATAATTGTTACTAAATTTAAGTATGGAACACACCCACAAAAAATTTTTTACATGTTTTTTTAATTTATTTTATTACAGTTTCCTTTTGTAAAGCACAAGTGTCCCATCAATTTTGTGAGACACTGTACGTCTTTTGACATCAACATTCTTTTGCAGGATATCCTTCATTACGATTGTTCTAAATGGCAAATAAATGATTACATCTAAAATTAGCTTACTCTGGGAAATATCTTTCTGGCGTCGAGTTTATTGTTTATTTTACAGCTACCTAAGCACCTTTCGACCACTTTTGTTTCGACTGTATTGAAACTCCAAAGCGGCTTAAAATGAGATACAGCGTTTTATATAATATGCGTCTGCATACAAGGCTATGTGTGAGAGACATACAGAAAAAAATAAACTCTAACTGTTAATTTTCTTGTATCTATTTATAGCTAGCCTATTATTTGCATTGTTACTTTAAAATACAGTAGAATTTAAAGTTACTAAAATATTCACCTAGTTTAAATTACCTAAAATATAAAATTCCGTAACATCACGTGCAATGCTTCTCGTTTGCCAAGATATACTTAAATAACTTCAAGAGCAATTGCAAGTGAAATATCAAACGGCATTTTACCAAAGACGGAATCATTAGCGTCAAGTGAGAAAGGTTTTTATGTAACCCGTCCTTTGGATTATCGGGAAATTTCTTGATTGTCAATAACGGGCGTGATAAATTGATTGACTTTTTTTACCATACCTGTTAACAACGAATTTCAAGTTGTAGATTTCTACTGTCTATCTTTTGTGTGAAATGTGGAGAATTGTGACTGCACAGAAGAAGGGTTAAAACAACCTTTTATTACACTCTTAAATTATTTACAATGCGTCAACTCGACGCTAACACACTACGCCTCTGTTAAAGCGGAAACTCAAACAGTAGAATAAAAACTCAAAAACTGATGATATTAACAAGTAGTAGAATTAAACTACAGGGCTCAGACACTCCTGTATCCTACAGCGCGTAGATGAGTTTAGTGGCGGCAAAATAATAGCCGTTACGCCGCGTTTAACCAGCAATAACTGCTAAGCGAAGCTTGCGTTACAATACACACAGAGTTTTCCCAGACACTCTAACTTTCCCTTCTAGAACTCGATATTTAAACTTTTTCTCCCACTGGTAGAATTTGCGTTACCAAATTTATGCGTGCTACCAAATTTAAATACTGTAGCACTGACACTTAGGGAAATGAAGGCTAATAGGAAAGAATTTAAAATTAAATTTAACTGCTTACTTAAAATAAATATAAATCCAAACAAAGTAATATATTTGTTTAATTTGATTACCAAAAGGTACGGTAAATCGTTTACATCAGTAAATTAATGGTCGATAAATATCTACTTGAACTCAGCATTTTATTCTTTCTTTTGAGTAGCTGTGAGTTTTATATATATGTCACCGATGTAGAGATTTATTTTCATACCTCAAAAAATCGGACATTTCTAAGTTTTAAAGAATTTTCTTTCCAATTCTTGATCCAATTTATTTGGTTATTGAAAAGGGTACTAGAATTTAATTAATAACTGATTCAAAAGCCAGATGCGATTTAAAATATCTGCTATAAATTTGTGTAACACAACAACGTCGTTCTCCCTCATAGCAACAATGTCAGTCTATTTGAAAGAAGAGTGTTTAAATATATACAAATTTTCTAGAATAACTTTTACATTAAATGCAATACAATTTAGGTAGCTTTTAAGGCACAAATGTTTTACGAGTAACAGTAAAATTGTACTAGGATTACATACACTTTTTAAAATAAGTTAGAAAGATAACAATGAAATTTAAGGAATGGAAAAAGATTTATTATGCTAAGTTACTTGCGTAGTAATCTCATATCATTCCCAAAAGGAGGCTTAAAAACATACCTAGAATCATAAGCAGTGTCAAACGTACTTTCCACATACTGAATATCAAATTAAATATTTTATGAGAAACTCTCCTAATCTTCTCGTTGAGAATTCTGTTCTGGTTTTAAGAGTCTAAAGTACTTAAATAACTACCTTCTCTTCATGTCTAGAGCTTGACAATTGTCTTTTAATTACAGGAAATTAATACAATTATTTCTGTAATTACAGGAAATTAATAGAATTATTTCCTGTAATTAAAAGCTAAGAAGCGAAGGAAATCCTCAAATAGATATCGACAGATTATAACTGAGCGTTAAATGGCATGATAACCTTTAGTAGTTCCTAGCAAGTTCAAATGCGTTTTATAACGAAAGACCGCACATACAATCCCCACTATTACAAAATCCATTATTTTTAACATACATTTTGACGATACATTTCTTGGAAATAACGCAGGATTTAAATATTAGAAGAAAATCAAGAATTATGATAAGGAGAATATAGATAGAATCACTAATCGCCAAATTAGCATTTATTAATATGAGCATATTAATTAATAATTTATAATATTTAATAGTATGAGCATATTATTTAACAATTTATAATATTTAATAATGTGAGCATATTAGTTAAAAATTTATAATATTTAATAATATATGTATATTAATAAATATACATGCATAATAATAATTAACTGCTAAGAGCATATCTCTACATATAATAAAACAAAGAGTCTGTGTATGTACACTGGTGTGCAAAAATTAAGGACAAGACGGTTTTTTCAATATAACTTTGTACAAAAGCTTTTCAAATCAACACATTTAATACTGTAAGATCCCCAATATGTAAGGACATGAGTAATGTAAGCAATACTTACTAAAAGAGAAATCAGAGGGATAAAAAGAAGCTTTATTGAAAAAGTAGCATGGAGCGCAATGCGACTGAAGGTCGAAACATCCCTGTGATGGGTGTCCAGCAAGAAACATCCGGTCTTTAATAGGGGATATGATCTAACCTGACTGCTAGGCAGGTTTCACATCATTTGTGCATGCTGGATATGTGGTTGTTAATGAGCTCTTGAGACACTGCTGCTCGTTCCTCTTGTAGCACTAATCGCAGTTTCGGAATCGTTACTGGCTGCCACGTTACGTGCTAAGTTAAAAAAGTGCTAAGTTATTAAAAGTTACGTGCTGCCACGGGTTTCCCTAGTAAGTTCCGTTCATGCTTGACGGGATTTAGATCCAGAGACCTTGCCGACCAATCCATGTGATCAATATCTTCACTCTCCAACAGCTCTTCGACAGTAACTGTATAAGGTTTCTCCTTCAATCTCTTGACTTTCTTTGTGAGCATACGCTGTGAAACCCTATGTGGAGGACAGTGAGCAAATCTAGGCCATGTCCTTTAGTGTTGAAGAACTACAAAGTCAGAAAGGAGGGTTTAAAAAAAGTAACCCTTTAATTTAAATAATTACAACTCTCCAACTTGAGAGTAAGCCACTACTTGGGCTGAACTAAAATAATATGAAATAAATGTGTGCTAACAATTCAAATTACCTAGCTTAACTTTAAGTAGGACAGCGAGGGAAGACTAACTCTTAGTGAAATGCAATAATGCGAATTTGCCTATGAAGGCGAACTTTCAGTAGACAGAGAAAATCCTTGCGCGCACAGCCCTACGGCAATAAATCCAAGACTCTGATTTTCCCTTCGTTAACTCCTGCCTTTTAAACTGCTAACAGATATATGCGATTTGCATAAATATCTCGCTCGCGCTGAATTCGGGCAGCAACTGAAACTTTGAGATATCGATAGGAAAGTTCAAATTAAAAATAATTTGGTTAATTAAAATAATGAATGCTACAACCTAAATAACGGCATTTAAATTTTGTAATTCAATAGCGTGCATATTCATCGAGTTGACGTGTAAATAAATACGTTTTTTTTTAGAAGAAGAACCTCGTTACAATAGCAGTCCCAGGTGACGAACCTCCTTGGGAGATATGAAGGTCGGTCTGGCTACCAAGCATTATGTCTGCTCGAACGAGAACTCCGCGACCTCCAAAACAGTCCCTTTTGATGATGTTGAAGGGGTTATTGCGTGTTCCCCGCTTTGTCCAGATGTGTATGTGTCTAGAATCGCAACTCAGACTAAATTTGCTCTCATCTGTAAAGAGTACTCGTCCCCATTCATTGTCTCTCCAATTCCGGTGTTCCTGGCACCACAGATAACGCCTTCTCCGATGGGCAGGCGTTAGGGGTACACAGCGTACACGGCGTCGTGCAAACAGACCACCACCGTGCAGTCTTCTGGCCACGGTAAAACGCGATATCGGTCGTCCAGTCGCCTGTGTCGTGTGTCTAGCAATTTCAAGCTGTCTGCCGCCTGTTAGGCAACATACCGGTCATCTGCGGGTGTGGTTCCTCGTGGACGACCACTCCTAAACCCCTGGATAGCTGTTCCTGTAGTTTGAAATTGTCTCCAAAGTCGTCAAACGATGCTGTGAGCAATTCCGAACTCTGCAGCCACAGTTGTCACACTACGGCCTTCCTCCAACTTCCCAATGATTCGACCTCGGGTAAAAGCATCCAGATGTCGTCTAACAGATTGATTATTCGCCATTTCTCGCTGAGGCAGCAACTCGGTGTGATTTTAACTGCTATACGGCTTGCAATCTCTTTGCCAGAAATACTGATCTTACACCGACAACATGCTTTATACTACTCAGACACTCCCCCATTACGTCTACCTGCATATCTGCGCATGTGCTACCGTACATCACCTTACTTAATCTCCTGATTGGTCTTTCTGTCCGCTCTGCCTCTTCGTTCTGCTGATATGCTAATTTTCGACTTCGTCCTTAATTTTTGCACACCAGTGTATGTATGTGTGTGTGTGTGTGTCGTTCGTGTTGCAAGTAAGCTAATAGACCCAGAGCCACGAAATTTGGTACATAGGTGTATCTACACAAGAGCCAGTGCACCTCGAAGCGATTTTTTCGAAATTCGAATTCGAATTTTTTTTATTTTATGTTTTGTGACCAAATCGCGTCTTTTGAGACACAATGGGCTTCAGGAAAGCGAGATTTCACTCTATACATTTCATTTTTTACATCGTCGTGAAGCGTAGACACTTAGCTATTTTACGAACTTAAAATAAATTTCGTATTTCAATAAATCGATTAAATACGAATTTATTTAGGAAGGTGAGCTTAACACCTTTTCGGCGGAATTTTTTTAAAAAAAACTTATTTTAAAAAATGTGCTGTTTATTTTCCTTTGATTTTTGGATACGTTGAACTTTAATCCTTTCGACTCCTTTTAAAAAAAGAATTTTGGAAAAATAATAATAATTTGTATTTTTTTTTTAAATGAAGCTTCCGAATACACTTCTCACATCTCAGATATTTTAAAATGTAGTTTTGGCAACAATTTTCCTTTCTTATTGTTGTTGATAAATTTTTGATGAAATCGCATCATTTTGAATAGTTTCATTCCTTTATAAATTTCGGTTTGGCAACAATTTTTCATAGTATTTCTTATGTTACTTTCTTAAGGGACTGAAAAGTTTAAGAAATTAAAAAGTTGTTTCTTTTTGCAACGGTAAATTGTTTAATTACTTTATTAGCATAATTAACATTTGTATCAAGAACTCGATTTCGAAGCGGGCCATTGCAGCGTTGTACAGAGAAAAACATTTTTATCTGCAACGCGTGAGACTGTGTGTAGGAAATTCTAAACATAGTCTCGGCTTAAATTATTTTGCGATAGTGTTCTTGAACTGAATTTTATGGTTTAAATGCGAAGAACATGATATTCAATAAATAAAAGTAACATACAAAATGTTTAAAAAACACCCCTTTGGACGTAATTTAAAATCTGAAACCTTTCAGATTTTTTTGTTTGTTTGTTTCGAGAAAAGTGCAGAATAATTAAAGTCAAGGTTCTTCGAATTTTCAGAATGGCAAAGAGGAGCAAGGAAACTTTTCCTGTCTGGCATTTAATTTGATGAGGAAGGCATAATATCTTGAAAGCAACATATGGACATACATCATAACGTATAATTTGCAATTAGTTCAGGGTATTTGTTATTTTTATGGGGTAAAATCTGATATTGCACAAATCTTCTGGAGAGTACGATGGAAAGAAATCAGAAATAGGAAGAACTTTGTTAACATCCTCCTGAAAACTGGGAAGAATTTCATAAGACCCGCATAGAGGTCTAATATTTTTTGTTTATTCCATATATCATTGGTTAGCCACAAACGTATTTTATTTCTAAACGAACGCTAAATATGTCAGGACTGAGTGTTCTGTGCATACTTTTGGCGAACATGGTCGTGATAAAGTCCTGATCTGGGACAGGGAGCTGAATGCAGCTCTGTAAGATGGAAGTGGTAGAATAACTGCACGCAAGGAGGGTTTAAAAATGACCCTTTTATTAAACTACTATTTACAGCCACTTCCCAACATCGGAAGGGATAACAGAAAATAATGACCGCGCTTGGGTCTAAACTGAACAATAAAATAATTTAAACTAAAGTTAAGTAGAAAATTAAGAAGTCGTTGCTCTCAGAGCTATAAACGCGAGATTGGCCTCTATGCTAAACGATCAACGGATTAAGCGTAGCAAGATTTGGCTAATACTAACGCACTTAGATTACTTCAGTAAGTAATAGAGTAACAGCGCTAAGGCTTAGAACTTAAATACTCACTAATCAGGCGAACGTCGAACAGAGCCGCAGTGATCTGGGACTAAAAGTTCTCTCACACCGAGAAGTTCCTCGTTAACCTTTTAAATACAAAACTTGGCTCCACTTCAAATTAGCATAAAGCTGAAACGCGCGCTCATTCTAACGGGAAGTTGAAATAAGAGCTCATAGGAAAGAGAAATTAACATAGAACTTTGTTAGTTTAAACTAAAATCTTACACAAGGACTTTAAAAACATTCCCGAGAAATAAAATCATAATGCTGATTTGAAAATTCCAAAACTATCTTTCAAACCGGAAAAAATATATTGATGAAGAAAGACGATATCAATGTTAATTTCTCTTTAAACTTGCAAATACACCAGGAAAAAATAAAAGGAAGTAGCTTATCATCATTGGCTACTCGTTAAAAAGTTTCTCCAAAGTAATTTCCTCTGAAGCACCAACCGGAAGAGGTACGGTAAGATATGTATTAAATATTTCGATAAAAAAACTGTATTTGTTGCGTTAAAAGCCACTCTATCTTACAAACAGAGAAAAGCTTAGCGAAGAGCTTAAGTGACCAGGGCTTAAGGGTGACCAACCAAGTGAGATTGCCAATAGATGGCAGTAGTGTTTATTCGCAAAAAAAAAGAAAACTGTGATGTCATAATTATGTATATGTGTTAGTATTAGTTCGTTTTTGGTGTTCGTCGATAAACGTTGTGTAGAAAAACACTCTTGGTTTATTACCTTAAATTCGATCCAGTCTGATTTATTAGAGACTTACACATATTTTGTTTAGATAGTTCAATACTCCTTTTAAAGTCTACTTTGTATGTTACCAAAGAGACATAGACTTTACAATGTTTTAACCCTGGGTTGGCATTTTACATTGGTTGTATGAAAATTCTCACGCAGCAGTGAATACAAAAAACGAATAATACAAAAAACAAGCAAAAGGAATCTTAACAATTCAATATTTTGAGAGATGACGGTACGTGATGTTGATGGGGCCACGTAAAGATCCATGAGAGGATTGGTAACTGACAAGTTAGCGATTTGTTTAGGTTACATATTACTTCCTGCATATAGAACTGAAGCACGTTTATGACAAACACAGAGCCTGTTCGCACATTTTTTAGACGATTTTGGTAAGCGGTAATAAAAAATCGTTTGCTGCAAAAGAAGTCATTGCAATTGTACTATGTTTTTAAAAGTCAAAATGATCGTCTGTGGCTTGAAAGTTTTGTTTTTATTCAAAATGGGAATTTAACAAAGCTGTGGTTCGAAGGCTACATTGACGCTCTTTCCGAAGAGAAATAAGTCATGGTTTTGTGATATTTAAAGCATCGATAGGTAATATCATCGACAAGAAAGGAAAAAAACCGTCAAATTGGAGCCTCGAGTGGGACAAAAATTCCAAACAAGTATCCGAGGAAAAAACGGACATCTTCGACTATCGCAAAGGTACGTTGTTTAATGTTAAAAGAAAATCCCCCTAGTCAAAGGACAGTTGCAAAATCATTAAAATGCTCCGTGTCTACTGTAAACAAAATGATAAAAGTTTATTTAAATCTTAAGAAAGCGAAAAATCGCAATGTCTATCGTCTTCTTCCGAAGCATATCGCTCCACGCGGGACACGCTGCAGAATTCTATATGAGAAACACTTATCCAAAGAAAAATGGAAAACAATTGTCACAATAGATGAAGCAGGGATGTATTTAAATGATTGTAACAAAAAAAGAGCCATTTATTATCATAAAAGGGGAGAAAAAAATTTAAGCACATGGTTCAAAGAATCGAAAGAAAGTTTTTCTAAGGTATTCGTGATTGTTGCTGGTTTTTCTTATAATGGCAAGTTAAAAATAAAGAGAGTGCAAAAAATGTCAAGATTAACTCCAAACACTGTCAGGAACATATTTTATCGCCCATTTTTCTGAATGAAATACCATCGCTTTACCCACAGCGCCATCCATCTGTGAGACTCCATCGGGACAAAGCTAGCAGTCACACATCAAAATCCACTGTAAATTTCCTACAAGAAATGGAACAAAAAACTGGTATCGAGGCCATACCCTTCCCTGATATGCCTACTCAATCTCCCGATGTGTCACCTATGGAGTTTTGTGCTTTCGGACTTTTAAAAACTGCATTATCCAAACGTTGTCCCAAACCCCTAACAGGACTCTGGAAAGCTGTTCGGGAGGAGTGGGATAGAATACCTCTTCTAACACTTCAAAAGGCATTATTATCCTGGAAATTGCGGTGTCGAAAGAGAGTTCAGAATAAGGGATGTCAAATAGAACATTTGAAACACAAGAATTTATGTAATTTAGTTTTGTGAATACAATATACATCGTCTAAAAAATGTGCAATCAGCCTCTGTATATGAGAAGCTTTATTAACAATACATAACGACAATGAAGGCCTAGAAACAATTAGTGTAAGTAAGGTTTATTGTCCTCATTATGATTGGATCTTGCTAGTGGCAAGGGTCTTTTTAGTCGAGAGGTTTGGGGAGAGCATTTTGACTTTTTACTCTGTCTGAAACAATTAGCAAACTGAATTAGTCACGCCTTCTTAATTTTTCGGTTGTAATTTACGTCTTCTGATATGTTATAGTTGAAACGATATCAGAAGAGCAACAGAATCATTGGTCCGTCAGCCTCCCTGAAACATAGAGGCTTTGGTGACAGACACACTAAAATCCCTCGAAGTGATGATTATTCTAATGTCAAGTGGAGTCGAATCTGAACGAATTATTGCTTCTGCAATGCCAAAGCATGTCGTCTCACATCTCGTAGCAGCTCGAAGACTGCGAACTGTGGAGGCTGCACATATGAATTCCTTATCTTTGAATGATCCGCCGCACACTTCTCCTACTGCAGCAGCAGACGCTGGTTGCCGTCGTTCCGTTTTCGTTGATTAGTTTATTAAATAGTTTGTAAGGTTTATCCTAATTTTTTAACAGTCATTTTAAGTTTATGCATCTTTCCTATCCCTTCTAGCTTCAGCTTAGAATTTTCTATTAGAATGTATTTTCAGAAACGCGGTTAATGCAAATGAGTAAGAGTAGTATTTAAGTCGATGTTTCACCGACTTCGTTAGAGAGCCTGAGTTCCTGACTAACGCGTGTTTGCCTTTGGCTACGTCTTTCTCTAAGCTATTGCTATGCTTGCTCGTACTTTAGGCCCTTGATTGGCTTTGCCGATTTAATTGAGATTTAGAGGTCAACTACTTATAACCTTGATAGCTTCGGCTATATCTTTCAGTTAGCTTTAGTTAAGCTTAGTTAATTTCATATTAATTTGAGTTCAAGCCCAAGTGGAGGCTTTGCTGTACGCTCTGAGTAATGAGCTGATTGTGTCATATTTATTTTGAAAAACAAAGAGCAGTTAAGCCTTCTTGGGTCTTACGTCTCTGTTCACACACTTAAGCGATTATTCGCTTATTAGAGTTAGGGGTTTCGACGATTGAACTGTGAAATAAGAAGTTGAAAGTTGAAACCCCACAAGTTAAAATATTTCAAAATTAAAACCAAAAAAATTAATAAAAATAGTTTTTTCAAAACCAAGGTTCTCTGTTTCGTAGTTGACATTAAGAACAGTTATTCAGTAAAAAATATCAGAAGCAAGCATTAGCATACTGCCTTTAGAGAATGGAATAATGAAGAGAAATGAAGTGAGCGTTTCGACAGTTCCTAAAATTCCTTCTGAGCAGTCGAATCATATGCTTCCGAGACGTATTTGGATTTGATCTGAGAGATTTTCTACAAAGTGAGAAGAGTGAGGGTATTTTAAATCTGAAAGGCTACCCTTTCCTTTTATTTTTAATTGGAACTTCAGAATTTTCATC
>KK120321.1:67146-81941 GCA_000611955.2 Stegodyphus mimosarum
TAAAATATTGCGGCAATCTCTAATTATAATAAAAATACCAGGGATTAGTTTAAAAGCACGTGGAAAATTGATAGCGAAATCAAACTTGTCGACCGTCGCAATTCTAGAACTATCAGTTATTCGGAAGTTTACGAGCTCAAACGCCTAGTGTGGAAGCCGAGTTTTGCCTCTTTTCGAACTAACTGCAACTTTCGTGAAAATTTAGTTCTTTTCCTACTATGCTCAGCCGACATCGAGGATAATTTTTCTTTTGAAAGTGCTTTCGAAGTCTCCAGAATGGGATTATGTTTTCTCCGTTAGATCATTTTCACTCGAACTGGAATCTGCATCTAAAGCTGCAGATTCTAGAGTGAGATTTAACGGAACTCAGGGACAGATCAGTAGTCTGTGCCAATGTTGCAGTGGTAAACTTCAGACATTCAGAAAAACAAATCAAGTTTGATTTGGCGTTTCAGTCAAATATTCTTTGTACATAACTATTAAAAGCAGCACTGATAGTAGGGAATTTGAATACAAAATCCGAGTTCCAGCTTATAATAACTTCGCATTCTTAATTTGATATTTTTACTTCCTTGTACGAAGTAAAAAGGAAGTATTGTAATCGCGAAAAATTTCGGGTATCATATTTGTAGGGTTTATATTTATTTTAAATAACATTTATTTTAGGTTAATATTCCTTTGCTGTTTAGCCTTCATTTTCTCCTAGAAATGCCCGTGCCAGAGTATGTAAATTGTAGTAGCACGCGCAGTTTATTCAAATTTAGTGGAAGCTAGTTGAATTAAATAGTAGACGAAACCAGAGTGTGAGAGTCTTGCTTTGAAGCGACGCTGGAGATATGCTCGGTAGAATTTAGATCAGCGCGTATCGGCCTGTGTGCGTAGCTTTGCAGAAGTGCTAATTTTCAACCGTTTAATCAGAAATCTTGCTGAATCTCAGCGGTTATTAAAAACGCGGTTAGTTAGAATCTCAGAGCCTCGTCGGTAGTGTTTGATATTTGTTCATCTAATTCTTATTTTCAGTTTTACCTTACTTTTAGTTGAACCGCCGGGTTGGCGCAGTTTGTGAGCGTCGAGTAGACGCAGTTGTAATTTTAAAGATCAAAAATAAAAAGGGTTCTAACCCCATCTTACGTTTATGTGTATATCTAGACATAGCTACAATCATTAGCCCAGTTTCTGACAAGTTGGGCCAGCGAGATCTTGCATATTTCAACGGAAATATCTATTTTGACCGCTATTCGAATGCAATTTAACGATGCTTTTGAGTGACATTCGTACGTAAGAACAGAAAGAAGGACTACTTTTCCAAAAAAAAAATTATAAAACTGATTTAAAATGGATTCTGAAGAGATTTTTTCGTGGCGTCTGTGAGTACCTACGTACGTACGTATGTATGGATGTATCTTGCATAGCTCAAAAACGAGTAGCTTCAGAACGTTGAAATTTTCTATATGGGACTGCTATAATATGTAGATGTGTATCTCTTATTTTGGTTGCAATCGCCTGCACCAAAGGTATATAAATTTATGTATATATATATCCACTCTGTTACTCAGCTCGGTGAGCTCGTTTTTTTTATTCCTATATGTTGGTAAATTGTGCATTTGTTTGCTTTAAATATGATTGAATTATGTTGTTCTTATCTTCCGGTTAATTTTTCTATGCCCTTAGAAAATCTGCATACAAAATCTGTAGAATTATCAGCAATTTTAAAGTTGTTTGAGTGCGGCTAAGCCTAATCATTTTTCTCATGGTGGACATATTTGTTTACATTCCAATTTTAGAAGAATATTGGATTTGCTGCCAATCTAGAGAAACTAAGCTTCGCAACAACAAAAATAACGCCTTCTTTTATTACTGCGAATTAAATCATGCTTAATCCATTCAGGAATTTATTCGAGGAAATAAGTGTTTAAGATTTACTTCGTAATTTTTAATGTAGATAATTTGAGTTTTTAATCTATTTTTTACTTGCCGCGGAGTGAGAACGGATTTAAGTGAATGAGAAGTACTGAATCGTCTGCGAAAATCTACTTCTTTCTCTCTCTCTTTTTTTCGTTTGTTTGTTTAATTTCTTTTACATGTCGTTTTAGATTTATTATAATATTTGAATAGAACATGAATTGAACATATTTGAATAGAACATTCTATTCAAATAGAGCATGGGACAACGATTAGGTAAACCTAGCTCCAGCGTGTCGCTGTTGTAAACAAATATAGTGAATTTTAAACGGTGCATTTATTCTGTTGTGGTTTATGCGCTTTCGATGAAGTGGATTTAATGCAATCCAGTAAGTTTAAATGAAATGCAAATGCGTATAATTTACGTTTCCATACAAGGAAGTCATGTGGTGTACACATCAGTTTTTTTATAAACTAGTTTACTACTGCAGGGGTTAAAAGCACGTTGTTGGACGAATATAAAAATTGAACTTATATTATTGTACACACGCTTCATTGTATTGCATTCACTTTGCAATAATTACAAGTTTGCAATATTGAAAACTAAATCCAATAAAATTTGCAAACTTATCTACCACGTTAATGTTAGAAATAAGAGTTTAAAGCTGAGTATTCTTGATTTAACGTTGACTGCCCTCGCTTGTGAAACAGCCTCTAAGAACTAGGTTTTAAGAATTTATCTAGAGAACTGAGAGATTTTATGCATATGATTACTAAGCATCTGCTTTGGAAAATTAACGGATGATTACGGCAAATTTCTCGACTGCCTCAGCAATTAAATAAGGTTTCATTGCATTTACGTTTGTCAGTAGCTTTTCATTTTTGTTTCATACTTCAGGAACTGTGAATAAGCAGTACGCCGTCTTTAACAAAATATCATCAAGAATCCACAGCAATGAAACCGCACTTAAACATTAAACCGCACATTAATAATATTAGCTATATAAGTGATGCAAACGACTTAATTGTCGATCTGCGGCTTATTTTTACAAGGCATTTCATAGCTTACGTATAAGAGGAACCAGAAGGGGATCTCTTCTCAACAACCTCGTTAATTTCCATTTTTTGTACCGCTCATTGTTCCGGCTAAGCACTTCCGGGTGGATGAAAAGAAACAAAATTACTCCCTTCCTATCAGATTTCCGTATGAACATTGACTCTCCCGAACTCAGAATATAAAACTTTTAAATGGGATTAAGTAAAGATGGAAATAAGGGATCGAAAAAAAAGTAAAAGAAGAGAAGGGCAATTATAAGATTTCGAATTAATATTATGGCTTAACAGGCTAAAAGTTAATGAAAAGCAAAATTGGGAACCAATTCCGAATTCGAAGAGACAGCTGAGAATTTTTTTCTTCCTCAGAAGCTTTTTGATTTTAGATGGCCTTGTATTAATGATTTAATTAAAACAGCTTGTTCCATTCGTAAAGAAATATGCTGAAAACTCTGAAAACGCTCATTTTCTCACTCAATTTTTCAAGTGCCAACAGTCTCGCACTCTAGAGATAAAAATCTGCTTTATTTCGAGAAGTGTTGCCACTGCTCGCTTTCAAATCCTAGAGTTTGTTAATAACAATTTCTAAGTTTTACAAAGAAATAAAAATAGAAGTGCCAAACATTAAATACATTATTCCCGATTCCAAAACTTCGTGGGAATCCATTTCAGCTACTCCCATCTTCGAACGACTTTAATCAGCCGAAATATTAAGTAAAAACCCCGAAAGCTATAATTTTCGCACTCATTTTTTCGCGTGGCAACAGTCTCTTGCATTAGAAATTGCTTTATTTCGAAAAGTGTTGCTACTGCTCGCTTTCAAATCGTATAGTTAGTTAATAAAAAATTTGGAAGTTTTACATAATCTATACATATAGACAAGAATGTCTGTTTGTGTGTTTGTTGGTTTGTTCGCGTTTTGATTTCTGATTAGTTATTACAAATTTTTTGCCACATTTAATCGATTAAAATTGAATATAGGTGAAATATTGGATGGAACTTGAGCTTTTACGACCATCTGATTAGAAAGACGAAAATCATTAAAAGCAGCGTGTCATTGTTGTTGATATAATGAAAGAGAATTAGATTATTTTGCTATCGAAATTTTTTATGTGGGTTCCATATCGCATCAGACTGAAAAATGTATGACTATGAATCGTATTTTCTTTTTTTTTTGCATCGTTATTAGATAAGGATTACAGTGGTATCGTTCTCTCTGTTGTCAGATATATTACTATCAATCTAACTTAACTGGCATCAGCTATATCCGCTAGTATTGAATATTTTTGTTGTCATTCTTTTTCATATTAAGTTGAGAAATAAAAATATTTATTGTACAAATTTTGTCATTCATTTATAAAGAAACCGTTATAATGTCAATCGGTTTTCATTAACATTTGGCTAAAATTCATTGTTTACGTTTTGTGACAAAAGAAGTAAGATTAAATTATTCTGAATCTCAACCTGAGAACCAGATGTGGATGGAAATGATTCACAAAGTATGATATTCTTACAGCAAAGTAATAAAACACTGAGCACAAAGCAAAAGAAAATGGGAAAGAATATTTCGATTTACATTTAAACCACTTTTTCTCCTCAAGATGGCGCAAGCTGTAAACTTCTCTCTTGCAGTGTTAGTAAGCATTATAAAATTATGCAGCGTTCGTTTCACCCGTTTCTCTAAGACTTTGGTAAAATAAAATAAGAATAATGGACCATATGATAAAGTTAGAAGCAAAAATGCTTTTAAGGTAATTACAGGTTGAGGAATAATTTCATTAACACTCCGTTCCATCAGCCGCAACGAGACATGTTTATTTTACATTTCATCTAAATATGTAATGGAATCGAATCACTTGAATGATAGCATAGCTCACATGGTTTAAAGTGGAACTAAAAACAGATTTAGTCGTAGAGATTTGAGACATCTCCTAGGTTACGCTAATTACAATTCTATGTTTTCTTAATTAATGCTGTTTCAAGTAACTACATGCTTCAATGGGAGGAGATTAATTTGAATGCCGATTATGCGTGAGGTCAGCCACTTCATTAGGAAGAGATGAAAATCAGGAAAGACAACTTCATAACTAGAGAATTCTATATAACTGTCATGATATTATCATAGATTTTATCAAAGGAAATATATAAGATGTACTGGTTCTCACGCTGCTTCTTGCGACCAGATATCTACTATCAAATTTACTACACCCAAAATTTTGAAATTAACTACTGAAATTACTTTCGAACATTTCAAAGCATTTTATTATACAGTGTCTCACAAAAGTGATGGGACACTTGTGCTTTACAAAAGGAAACTGTAATAAAATAAATTAAAAAAACATGTAAAAATTTTTTGTGGGTGTGTTTCATACTTAAATTTAGCAACAATTATTACATAACATATATTTTCTCGAAATACTAAAATATTAATTTAATAAAAATACAATTGTTTAGAACGGAGCAAAAAATGGCTCGCATAAGTGATGGGGCACCATTAGACTATGCAACAAAAATCGTCTGAAGTAAGCAATAAAAATATTTTTTGGGAATTTTATTTTTACTCAAAAGTAATTGGCAATAATTTCTAGAATCGTCTGCATTATTTCTCTCCAGTTTGTTTTGGAATTTTTGTGTTTTTTAGCTCTGTGCAGCCATGAATGCTAAACGAAAAGAAACTTTGCATGAAATTCGAAAATTAGTTATTAATTTGCATATTGAACGTGGAAAATTTATTAGAGAAATTGCTGACACAGTTAACTTGAGTCATTCAACAGTTTTCAGTATCATTAAACGATATAAAAAGAATCATATAATTCAGGATAAAAGAATACCTGGCCGACCATCAAAAGCTAGCCAATGGAATAAAGCGAATTATCGTTCGAAATATTAAAACCAAATCCAAGAATGAGTGTTCCTAAAGTTGCTGCAGATTTACAAGCATTATATGGAGTAATTGTTATTTCTGAGACTATTAGAAGAGTAATTCGATCTACTGGATATCACGGTAGAGCAGCCAGGAAAAAATTCTTCGTAAGTTAAAAGAATAGAAAACTCAGACTGGCTTTCGCAAAATCCAACATAAATAAGAATTCTGATTACTGGAATGAAGTTATATTTGCTGATGAGAGCAAATTTAACATATTTGGTTCTGACGGTAGAATCTTGGTGTGGAGAAAACCCAGCAAAGAATTTCGCAAACAGAACTTTGTGCTAACAGTAAAACATGGTGGAGGAGGAGTTATGGTATGGGGGTGTATGTCATCCGCTGGAGTTGGTAATCTTGTTTTTATTGACAGTATAATGGATCAGTACAAGTATATTGGCATATTATATCAAAATTTGAAATCTTCAGCACGAAAATTGAACCTTCATAACGATTTTAAATTCTACCAGGACAATGACCCGAAGCACACCGCTTTGAATGTTAGACTCTACTGCTGTATAACTGTCCTGAAATAATAAAAACACCACCACAATCTCCAGACTTAATTGAAAGAATAAAAACACCACCACAATCTCCAGACTTAAGTCCCATAGAGAATATTTGGCAAGAATTGGAATCAAGAATTCGCAAACACACCATTTCTTCAAAACAACAATTAAAATCGGTGCTTCAAGAAGAATGGGGTAAAATCCCTCCAGAAATCACAAAAAAAATTAGTCAAATCCATCCCAAGAAGATTAAATCATGTTTTAAAAGTAAAAGATTAAATTGTTTTAAAAGTAAAAGGAAATCCAACAAAATATTAAAACCTTTTAAAAAGTAAAATTTTTGGATACATATTTGATGGAAAAGTAAGTGTCCCATCACTTATGTGAGCCATTTTTTGCTCCGTTCTAAACAATTGTATTTTTATTAAATTAATATTTTAATATTTTGAGAAAATGTATGTAACGTAATAATTGCTACTAAATTTAAGTTCATACTTAAATTTAGTAACACACACACAAAAAAGTTTTACATGTTTTTTAATTTATTTTATTACAGTTTCTATTTGTAAAGCACAAGTGTCCCATCACTTTTGTGAGACACTGTAGTGCTTCTCACGTCAGGATGCAACCCCTTTTATTTTAAAGTACTTTCCTCACTTCAGAATCGATATCAATCATTTTCTAATGTGTTTTATAATTTTTTAAATTATTTTATACTGTCCATAATTTTACAACGAGGCGTGATGAAAGTTTGACTTTGTTCTCTTACAGTGAACCCGTAATCAGCAGCTTTTTTGAGTCATTTTGAGCAGTTATTTCGATGTTTTCTTAGTTCTTTTTGCAATTTAGGTATATTTGGTTTTATTTTTGTTAATATTCAATTGCATTTTAGCTGCTCCTTTTTTATGCCAGTAAAATTCCCCTTTTATGTATACTTTACTAGCGCAGTTCTAGTGTTATTTGCAAATACAATAGTGTTGCGGATTTTGTATTTAATTTGATATTTTTAGTAGAATTGTAATTAAAATTGTTTTACTTTCCCGTGCGATGCAGCGCCTGACGAATTTTAAGAGAAAACTACGCCGGAAAAGTAAAACTACAAGAGGGCGTGCATTTAGCATTTAATTAATAGGTATCTCGTAATTGTGTTCTTTTGCTTTCCAGAAACCTCTAGAAAATAAAAATTACCAGAATGCTCTCGTGCATGATTAAAAAGCTTCTCAGTTCAGTTGTCTTAAGTGAACTGTTGTTGTTTACTGCTGTAATTTTGAGATCGGATTAGCTTTCTCTGCGCTTTGAATTGTGCTCTATTTAGCGTTTTAGTAGCTTAAAATATAACTGCTGTGTGATATTGTGATATTGTACGAATATCTGTGAGGAAAAATTTCGGCATTTTGTTTTATTTTTTATGATAAGAATAAATTTTATTAACTTTTCAACCTTTTACGAACCCGTACCCACGCAACAATATTTTATACATTTATACTTATTTATATTTAATTTCATTATTTATGAGCATATCGTTTTTAACGTCTTTGATCATGAAATGAAGAAGTAAAACTGAATTCCTACTTAATTTGAAATAATTAATTTAAATGCCTACTTTTAGAGGTCATAATCTAGGTTACAGTTTCAGTTCCTACATGCTGCCTTAGACAGGGTAATTTTTTTTTAATTTTATGGATAAGTTAGTTTAAATCAATTTGTTACTTATATAAAGCATGTACAAAAAGGAAGTTATATTTCAGAATCATGCACAAAAAATTATCAGCTTTTATTTCTGCATTAATTACTTCCTTGATTAAACTCTTATTTCAATAAGTCGTTTTCCGTTGACGAAACTTTCTACAGATGTGTTTCCGTTCTACGTATCTTGGAGAAGCATAATTTCCTTCCATAGGAATAATTATTTACCCTTTAGGATATAAAAAAGAGTTCGTGTAAATTTTGCGTGAATCAGATCAGCGATTTCAGTAATAACCAACAGCACATCAGACGTTCTATTCTATTTTGGAATGATGCAGTTGTTATATTTAGCCTTCGTTTTTCTGTTTGGTAAGTTTAGAAATATTAGATGATAAATTAGTTTATTAAATACATCGTATTTAAATCAAGTTTGCTCTTAAATTTGTTTAAAATTTTCAGCTCTCAGTAAGTGGCTTAAAATAATTAAAGGAAATAAGTTTAAATGAAGCGCAGCAAAAAATGAGTATAATTTAATAGGCCGCATATGGAAATCATGCGGTGTCTACATCACAATCTTTCACTTTGCGCTATTTTGCTAAAGTTTCTACTGTCTTTCTATTTGTCTTCCTCTCACTTTCTGTTCCCGAAATGTATGTTGTATATTATATTTTTAATTGTACGTTTTTCCCTGCAAAAATTCCCAGCAAGTTTCTCAAGAGCATTTATTACTATAACTGTGCATTATATAAGGTTTTCTAAGCCATTGGTTACGTATCCCAGAAAAAAAACTAAATTGTAATTAATCTGCTAATGTCTGGATTATGCTTTTGCTTAACATATTTTGTTAATTTTTTCTACAACATTCATACCACATTTTGTAGATTACAGAGGCTGTTCGCACATTTTTAGACGATTTTGGTAAGCGGTAATAAAAATTGTTTGCTGCAAAAGAAGCAATCGTACTATGTTTTTAAAAGCCAAAATTATCGTCTGTGGCTTGAAAGTTTTGTTTTTATTCAAAATGGCGTCTTTAACAAAGCAGTGGTTCGAAGGCTACATTGACGCTCTTTCCGAAGAGAAATATGCATACTCCGTTGTCCAAAAACGATGTGAGAGTCATGGTTTTGTGATATCTAAAGCGTCGATAGGTAATAGCATCAACAAGAAAGGAAAAAAACGTCCAATTCCAAACAAGTATCCGAGGAAAAAACGGACATATTCGACTATCGCAAAGGTACGTTGTTTAATATTAAAAGAAAATCCCCTTAGTCAAAGCACGGTTGCAAAATCATTCAAATGCTCGGTGTCCACCGTAAACAAAATGATAAACGTCGATTTAAATCCTAAGGAAGCGAAAAAACGTATTGTGCATCGTCTTCTTACGAAGCATATCGCTCGACGCAGGACACGCTGCAGAGTTCTGTATGAGATGCACTTATCCAAAGAAAAATGGAAAACAATTGTCACAATAGATGAAGCATGGGTGTATTTAAATGATTGTAACAAGGAAAGAGCCATTTATTATCATAAAAGGGAAGAAAAAAAATTTAAGTATGTGGTTCAAAGAATCGAAAGAAAGTTTTTCTAAATGATTCATGATTGTTGCTCTTTTTTCTTATAATGGCAAGCTAAAAATAAAGAGAGTGCAAAAAATGTCAACTCCAAATACTATCAGGAACCTATATTATCGCCCATTTTTCTGAATGAAATACCGTCGCTTTTCCCACAGTGCCATCCATATGTGAGACTCCATGGGACAAAGCTAGCAGTCACACATCCAAATCCACTGTAAATTTCCTAAAAGAAATGGAACAAAACTGGTATCCAGGCCATACCCTTCACTGATATCTCTACTCAATCTCCCGATGTGTCGCCTGTGGATTTTTGTGCTTTCGGACTTTTAAAAACTGCATTATCCAAACGTTGTCCCAAAACTCTAACGGGACTCTGGAAAGCTGTTCGGGAGGAATGGGATAGAATACCTCTTCTGACACTTCAAAAGGCATTATTATACTGGAAATTGCGGTGTCGAAATATAGTTCGGAGTAAGGGATGTCAAATAGATCATTTAAAACACAAGAATTTTATGTAATTTGGAATTCCTTCATAGACGTTCATAGAATTTTTTAAGCAATTTACAATGTTTTTTCGAATATTTTGATCCGATCGATAATCAAATGACATTTCATATAAAATCTATAAGTTATTTGTAAATTTTAAAAGTTTGTATATCGCTTATCATGCTTCTCTAAGAACTATTCTCTATACGAGAACCATATTGAAAAATTAAACCAAAAGTTTGATTAATACTTCTTATTTACAGGGGCAGTCAGATGCATTAGGGATTGTGAAATATTCCATTGTTTCCCTGATGTAGATTTTGATATTTTCGATTTGCCAAGTGAACAGCAGCTGCACAAGTTGTGTCCGTAAGTAAGCTATTACCTATAATTAATTTTTTTTTAAATATGGATTTATGAAAAGAATATTTTTCAGCCGGCATTTTTCCTAAAAGTTATTGGCATTTAGATTTCTAAAATTTTCTAAAGTTTCTAAAATTTTTTTCTGATATTATTACTATCCTGCATGCACTGAATTTAATTTATAACAGGAATATATTAATTAAATTTAGTGTTTTGTATGATTAGTTTAGTGAAATTTCGATATAAGAGGCTAATAAAATTGAATCCCGTTAATTAAGATACAATAACACGAACAAATACTAATTTAGAAGTCAAACAACAAAAATCAGCGTTATATTTTAATTATATTTAATTATATTAATTATATTTTAATAATTCGTACTGTCCCTTTGTTTACTTTTTCTAAATTAATTAATTTAGAAGTCAAAAAACAAACATCTCGTTGCTTTTGTTCAATTCATAGAACGCATGAAATAATTCTAAATCTGAATATATTGTTAAGGATTTCGTATTTATTTAGCTAATTATTTAGAAATGTAATTAAAATTGTTTTATTTTCCCGTGCAAAGCAGACGATTTTTGAAGAGAAACGCTACGTCGGAATAGTAAAAATAAAAGAGCTCTTGCATTTAGTATTTAATAAATAAATATCTATAAAAAGGTGTTGCCATCCACAAAAATCCAGAAAATAGTCTTTTACCAGAATGTTCTAATGAATAATTATAAAGCTTATAAAAGCCGAAATAAAACACCTCAGCTCAGTTGTAGCTGTTTTCAGCGAACTGTTGTTTACCTAATGCTGTGATTGATGGCAGAGAATTCGCCGTGAGACTGGATTAACTCTGTCTTGAATTGAGTTCTGTTTAACGTTTGAGATATTTTGAATATTTCAGAAATATTTCAAATATATTAAATATATATATTTAGAGATATTATTTCAGTATTTTGTCTTATTTCTTGTGAAAAGAATAAGTTTTATTAACTTTTTAACGACTTGTGCATTCAATCCATTACGAACTACGCACGCAACAATAAATAATAATATAAATTAATAATAACAAATAGTAATAATATAAAATAAACAAAAAAATAATAAATAATAAACAATAAATAATAATATAAATTAATAATAAATAATAATAAAAATAATAACAATTCACAAAAGATGGGGTGATGATCTTCTAGTAATGGTAAAAGGGGTGCATGGGGCAAAAAAGTTTGAGAAACATAACTATACACAGAGCGAGAATTTAGCTTTGAAATATACAGAGCTTCCATATAAATAGGCCAAAAGGTATTCAGATCTGCAATAATTAGGCGTGGAAAGTTAAATAACGATGAGGTTGTTTTCTTCAAATATCAGACATTTATGCTACTCGTTTTAAACGTTTGCAGAATTAATATCGTATCTTTACTGGGGATGGTACCAGTTGCTAATATTAAATCTAAATAAAGTAATTATTTAAGAAATACCTTTCGAACTTAACATTAACTTACATTTCTTACTTATTTCCAGTGACATACTAAAAGGCCTCGAATGCGCTGACGAAGCGATTCTGTCGTGCACCGGATCGAATTTAAGGGAACTGGCAAAATCATCAAATGCGACTACTGCCCAATTTGCTGAAGATATGATCTCAGTAGGAGACTTTTTCTCAGATTTGTGCGCCGAAAATTCTGATTTGCATCAAGGTATAATCTGTCAATGTATTTTAATTAATTTTTAGTATATTGTCACCTATACAATTAACATTCGCAAAAAGTAATTGTTTATAAAATATTTGAATAAAATAAATTTAAAATATTGAACCATTTTTTAAATTATAATATATAAAATCTGCTAGTCAGTATAAAATTGCTGATTAATATAAAATAAGAATAAACTACATGAACTGGTACATTTCCTTCAGTTGCTTACTCTTCATTATCTGCTACGCGAAACTAAACCAAGTCTTTTAATTATAAACCTTCAGGAAAATCCAAGACAAAGTTGACAGACATCAGTGAATATTTTTCTTTGTAATTAAACACTTTGAAGGAAATGTTTGACATTGTATTTTAGGGAAGATGAAAATACAGGGTGGTTGTAATTAAAGTGACTCTATTCAGACCCCTCTAGAACCTGTTCTACTTATTGAATTTTGATGAAATTTCGTATGTATGTTATGTGAACAATGGGGAAATGATTTCTGCAATAAAAATATTTTATAATAATCTTCTTCAAACCATTCTTCGACATGGACCCTTTTCGGAATCTCTTTAAACGACGATATTCAGGTAATGAAACTAAGCTATTGTTGCCGGTCTGATAAAACAGTTTTACCAGTAAAGCTCGATCTTTTTTTCTGTAAGGGGGCAGAGACTTTAAGTTGTTTCGAAGCAGGAGACATGAAAAATGAGCTACGCCTTCTCCGGGAATCGAACCACGTACCTGTCGGTTACGCGTCGAGCAAGCAGACCACTATATCACGAATGCATGCGAAGAAAGCGGGAGAAATACCTTATATACTCCCCCTTTTAAAGGGCGACTGGGGTTTTGAGAACCCAGTCGCCAAATCCCGTCGTTGGAGGATCATCATCCACCACCTTTTTAGTTCGGGTGCCAGTGTAGAGACATTAGGTTATTTGGCAGCAAGAGACGTGGAAAATGAGCAACGCCTTCGACGGGAATCGAACCACGGACCTCTCGGTTACGCGTCGAGTGTGCTGACCACTACACCACAAAGGCATACTATAAAGGCGGGAGAAATACCTTATAAGGGCATGATTAACAATGGCAAAGGGCACGCAGAATGATTTTTTGGCTCTGACTGCAAGTCTCTTTATAGGTCTGACTAATTTGCATAAGGAAATTTTGAAAATTGCTATCTGGTGGTCAAAGTTTGAACTATTTTTTTTATTGCGGAAATCTTTTTCCCATAGTCCATCTAACGTGTATACCAAGTTTCATCAATATCCTATAGGCAGAACGTGTTGAATAGGGTTCTGAATAGGGTCTCCTTAATTATAACCACCCTGTACATTTTAGTGTTGCTTGAAAGAGTGGGACCGAACATGCCCTCCGATAAATCTAGATAGAGAGGAAATTGTTTCCCATTTTCTGATACCCTCATGTAAAATTCAGTTCAGAAGAAGTATCTGTGGGACCAAGTGAAGAGAAGAAGTTTTTAAGTATTATTATACAAATTTTTTTTAACTGTGAGAAGTCTCTTGAAAGTAGACTGATAAAAAGTACATACTCTCCTGCATCTTCTTCTGAAATTACATCAGCAGTGTATTCTATTTCTGTTTCATGTCTCACATTTCTCCGTCATTTCAGATAAGGAAATGATTTTTCTATGTCTGATAGTATGCACAAATGGGCAGATATTTCTTTTTTGCATTTTTCAGTAATTTAGGTCTCAGGACTTATTTTATTTAATAACATAAAATTGTATAATATTATTTAACTGATAATTGATTGATAGAGTTTGCCTGATTTTTATAGCTTACATAAGGATTGATATTAGAAAAAGTCCTGATTAGAAAAAGCTAAATTTAAATTTTTAGCACGTTCATTGCTTTCTATTCGTTACTTTTTAAGGTACTTAAGGAAAATCTCGTCGACCACAACAGACGACGCTAATCGCACCAAACCAAAAAAAGCCATTAACTGAATACAAGAAAAAAACGTTTTATTCTTATTTTTCTTTCAAATTTATTATATTACAGTCAAGTACCGAAAATCCGCCGACCTGAAATCCACCAATTCCTGAAATCCGCACTGCCTCTCAAAATATATAAACATTGAATTTATAGGTTTCAGAAATCGCAGAATGGAGAATGAAATACCGAAGAAGAAATATTTATCCAATAATGACGTCATAATTACCGAATAATAATGATTCTGCGTTAGTGGCAGAAAAAAAATCTTAGCCCAGAAGAGGTTTTTTGCATGGACGATGTGTTCAGATGAGCCAACACTGGCATATCAGATAACCGATGATGAAATCATTGGCTCTGTTTCGAACTCGCCACAGCAAGAAAACGATTCCGACACAGATAATGAATTTGATAGGAGTGAGAGAATATCTCTTAATGAGGGTTTGGAACATGATGAAAAATATCTAAAATATTTAGAACAGCAGAGCTGTGTCACAGACCATGAGATTATGACGCTGTAAAATTTAAAAAAAAAAAAAACATACTCTGGAGCACTTAAAGTTTTAAAACAAACCTCTATCAGAAAAACGTTTTAAACAAGTAAAAAAAATGAAATATTTTATGCTTTATTAGTATCCCTTATTTTTACACGTCTCT
>KK120322.1:18531-32459 GCA_000611955.2 Stegodyphus mimosarum
CAGGACATGTCCGAACGCAGAAAGCGCTGCAGAATTCTTTATAAGAAACATTTATCCGGACAAAAATGGAAAAATGTTGTCATAATAGATGAATCTAGGGTGCGTTTTAATAACTGCAATAAAAAGAGATCCATTTATTATCTTCAAAGAGGAGAAAACAATCTTAAAACATGGTTCAAAGAATGTAAAGGAAGCTTTTAACTGGATTTATGATTGCTGCTGTTTTTTTCATGTAACGGCACATCAAAAATAAAAATAGTTGAGAAAAGTGTTATAGTCAACTCCACATATTATCAAGAATATGTTCTCTACCCAATTTTTAAATATGGAATGCCTTCTCATTACCAACAGTGTCATCAAGCAGTAGAACTGCATCAAGACAAAGCAAGCAGCCACATTTCAAAATCCACTGTTAATTTCCTGAAAAAGAATGGAACAAGAAACAGGTACCTAGGCCATACCTTTCATTCACATCCCTACAAAAGATTCTTATTTATCACCCATGGATGTTTGGTCTTTTGAACTTCAAAAAAGCATATTGTCCAAACGTTGAACTACAACCTTCCTTGGACTTTGGAAACCTGTTCAAGGGGAACGGAATTCCTAACTGTCTTAAAAGTTACAGTGAAGAATAAGGGTTATCAAATAGAACATTTAAAACACAAAACCTTTACGTAAAATATTTGTTTAAATACAATGGAAATCGTCTAAAAAATGTATTCACAGTCTTTGTAGCCCGGATTCAGTTCTGAACTAACAACAGCTCAGAGCAGATGCTCTCTCCAGTCTTACACACTAATTTTCACCCGGCCGCCTAGTAATCTCAGGTAAATTCTTTTTCTCGAAATTGCTAGAAGGCGTATACGATTACATCCAAGGGTCGGATACGGTGACAGTTGCATATATAGATTAATTAAAATTATTCAGAAGCAATACCCATTACAGTTATACAGGGATCAGACCAAATAGCTGGCAAGTTTGTCGTCTTTTGGCCATTTCCTGCCAAATTCGACGACAAAAATTAGACCCCAAAACCATTGCCAAGCTTGGCGATATCTCGCCGATTTAGCGAAGTAGCTATTTACGCAATGTTAAAAACACTTGCCCCTGTATTCTTACTTTTCCTGCAAAGCATCGACTCTTTAGATTTTCATGTTATATCATTCAAAAATAAATAAAAAACGAAAAAAATCTGACATACAGTTATACAGAATCTGACAGTTTATAATACGCTCAAAGGGGCCTTATTTTAGCACTTACTGTGTGACACACAAAAACGTTAATAAAATTCCCCTTTGGGCGTAATATAAAATCTAAAAGACTTCAGATTTTCATAATTTTCTAACTGGATTATCTCTAAATTTATTTATTAGCCCAAAGGGCCATAGTCCAGAAGAGTTATTAATTTCGTTTTGGCATTTTGCGTTGATTCACTTTTCAAACTGTTGCCACCAAATATTACGGGCCTCTATATTCATATTTAAAGAAATTAAATAATGAAGAATCTGTATAAATGTATGTATTGTTACGAATTTCGTATTTAGATAGCTATTGTTAGTAGAATTATAATTATTTTTATTATTTTCCCGTGCTATGTAGCGCGTGATAAATTTTAAGCGAAAACCTACGCTAAAAAAGTAAAAATACAGGAGTACGTACGTTTAACATTTAATAAATGAGTATCTCTTTTATTTAATTTGAATAAATGTAATTAACTACTACGTTAGCTGTAACCGTTATTCTACTCTTTCCAGAAATCTCGAGAAATCAGAAATTACCAGAACTTTCTCGCGACCGATTAAAAAGCTGTAAAATGTAATGAGAGCAGCATCTCAGCTAAGTTGTTTACTTAGCTGTTATAATTTTGTTGATCGGATTAGCTTCTCTGCGTTGTGGATTGTGTTCTATTTAACATAATTAAGTTTATAAACACTTTAAGTCATTAATCTAGTTTTATGGTTGTAAATTAATTAAAGTCTCTGGGATAAAATTTATAAAAATTCTTCCTGATTTTCACTTTTCCCCGCGAAGTTTCAGAAAAAAAGAACACCCTGTGAAAGAGTTTTCCGGTTTCGTAAACGTATGGTTGCTAGGAAACGTCTTTCACAGGATCGTTTAAAGCAAGATGTAAAGTCTAAACTTCATATCAGTAGAATACGCTGTTTCTTAAAAAATAAAATAAATAAATAAATAAATAAATAAATAAAGCTTTCATATTTTACATTACGCCCAAAAAGGCGTTTTTTAACGTTTCGTGAATTGCCTTTATTTACTAAATATCATGTTCTTCGCAATTAAACCATAAAATTCAGTTCAGCAGCAATATTGTAAATAATTTTTAAATGAGCAAATCTTTAGAATATCCGATAAACAATCTCGCGCGCTGAAAACAATTTTTTTTTCTCGTCTCGTACAGTGTTCCATTGCTCGTTTTTATCGCTGAGTTTCTTAATCAAAAATTCGTTAAAGTTTATAAAATATGAAATAAATAATAAAACAAATTCCAAATTCCAAATTTGAGCTTCCAGATGCGGATATTCGAGTGGAAACGTACGTTTTTCAAAATCGAATGGCTCTAGGTACCGTTGTTTTGTCACATTTGGAGAAATATGCATACATTTATGCACATTGTTTATTATTTCATTTCTTTAAATATAGTTCAAGGCTGCAAGATTTTGTGGCAACAGTTTGAAAAGTGATTCAGACTTAACGTTTTCAACGCACAATCGCAAAACGAAAACAGTACTTCAGGGACAAAGACCCTTTGGACTAATAATAAATTTTTGGAATAGAAGGAAATGTTTTGAGTAATGTAACAATTATAGTTCATTTTATAAGTAATAGTTCCTTTGTATAAAAATAAATTCATAACTGCTTTCCCTGTCGCTTTCTACTGAAGTCAGCATGTTCCTAATACACATCAATTTTGCACTTTTTCCATTTTTCAGGAAGAAAGTCGAACATTTTCTTCTGGCTTCTTATATTTTTTAAAGAGTTTAGATTTTAACAGTACACCAAGTCCCAGCTAGAACACTGTTCATTTTTTACGGCTCCAGACGAGACTGAAAAATGTATGACCGTAAATAGTATTTTTTTGCATGGTTATTATAGAAGGATTACAGTGGTACCGTTCTCTCTGTTGTTAGATGCATTACTCTCAATCTAACTTAACTGACATCGAGCACTTCTGGTAGTTCTAAATAATATTGAATTTTCTAATTTTGCTTCATTTTAAAGCTCCTCCTTTTTTCGCTTTTTTTTTTTTTTTTTTTTTTTTTTTCTGATAGTATTTTTGCTGCATATGCATTAATTTCACCCATTTTCTTTAGTAGCATAGAAGTAAAAAACAAACTCAAAAAATTCTAAGGTGTGAGTCCACGAATTTAAAGGACTGACGTCAGCGTTGAACTGTCAGGATGTTTATCGTTTGGGCTCCAGCTACTATTCAGGCTGATGTTTTCGTAAGCATTTTGTGCACATCTTAACTCCTTTTATAATTTGCATTTTCTCTAGAGTTTTTCTAAGCTTGTTGTTTCTCTAGAGTTCTTCTAAGGTTTACATTTTCTCTGGAGTTCTTTTAAGCTTCTAAGCTTTGCATTTTCTCTAGAGTTCTTCTAAGCTTAGGTTATTTTGAAGAAGGAAACATGAAAAATGAACAATGCCCTCTCCGAGACTCGAACCTGAATCTCTCGAATACTCGCCGAGTGTGCTACCGTTACACCACGAAGGCATGCAGAAAGGAGGGAGAAAATACCTTATGTATTTCCCCTTTTAAAGGGCAACTGGGGATTAGGGGAGTCAGTCGCCATATCCTAGTGGAGAACAATCATCATACACCACAGTTTTAGTTCGGGCGCCACTATAGAGTCATTAGCTTATTTTGAAGCTGGACACATGAAAAATGAACAGTGTCCTCGCCGAGACTCAAACCTGTACCTCTCGAATACGCGCCGAGTGTGCTATCGTTACACCACGAAGAGCTGCAGAAAGGAGGGAGAAAATACCTTATAAGCTGTGCGTTGAAATCTTACTCTAGCTTTAAGTTAGCGCCTTTGTAGCACGCTTGTTTAGCAACTCTTTTGTGGTTTAGGTGATTTCTCGTGATTTCTTTGGAAGATGATTTTATCATAATATTATAGTTATTCCTTAGCTTTTTTATGAGCTTGTAAGATCTCACTGGCCCAACTTGTCAGAAACTGGGGTAGTGATTGATACTATGTGTGAATTACACAGAAACGTAAGAAGGGGTTAGAACCCTTTTTATTATCTTTAAAATGACAAATGCGTCTACTTGACGCTCACAAACTGCGCCAACCCGACGGTAAACTAAAACAAAACGTCAAACTAAAAGTAATGATTAGATAAACAAATATCATTACCGACGAGGCTGTGAGATCCTAAACTAACCGCGTTTTTAATTAAAGCTGAGATTCAGCAAGATTTCTGATTAAACAGTTGACAATAAGCACGTTTGCAAAGCTAGGCACACAGGCCGACACGCGCTGATCTAAATTCTACCGAGCAATATCTCCAGCGTAGCTTCAAAGCAAGACTCTCAGACTCGGGTTTCATCTGTTATTTAATTCAACTAGCTTCCGCTAAATTTGAATAAACTGCGCGTGCTACTACAATTTACATACTCTGGCACGGGCATTTCTAGGGGAAAATGAAGGCTAAACAGGAAAGGTAAATTAACTTAAAATAAATGTTTGTTAATATGAACCCTACAAGGTTATCACTAGATAATTATGGAACACTATAAAAAGTGTGAAAAAGATAAATAACACATAGATTTCACCCAGGAAACGCAAGTTTCATAGAAATCGGTATAGTGCTCTTCCAAATCAAAAGTGTCGGGCTAATTCCTGGTTCAAGAAACTAAATAGCGTTGCTATTTTGACATGGCAATTCAGAACTTAATTTCAATGGTTGTAGTATAGTATTCGATTTAAAATCGAATAAACTATAACTACTAAAATTAAGTATATATGAAAGTATTGAACAATTTTTTATTGAAATACATTTTATAAACTCAATTCAAAATAAAATGACAGCTTAACCATGAAATTGTTAGGATTTTGGGTTCACAATAGTTTTCGGATGTTATAAAAGCTATGTACTGAATATGGAATTAAAATGTGGAAGGAAACATTTTAAATAATACCCGCAAAGTGGAACCCTTCCGTGCACACATAAAAAATTACCTCACAGAACGGACTAAATTATAGTAAAGAAAGGGGGGGAGGGGATTTGAAAAGGCTTAGATTTTAACTGTTGCTCAAAAAGGTTTGTTAAGGTTCTTCTACGTCTCGCTGAGCTCGCACTCTGCCAACCTACCGTTGAACACACTCCCGCTAACCCATTTCTTTTTATCTTTTTAGCGAAGCTTACTTAAGACATAAACAATTCAAAAGGAAAATTGCAGAAACTTTAAAAGCAGCGTTTAGGATTCCCAATGAAGTGTCAAGTGTTGGTATACATTTTTCTCTTTTTTTCAGGCTTTTCTCAGTTTATCATATCAATGTACAGGTTTTTTAGTAAGATGACTCCGAAAATTTTTTTCTCTTTTATTTATTAACATCTTGTGCGTTAAATTAATTAATTAAATAGCATGTTCTTCGCTCTTATGCCACATAAAATTCAACCGAATATTAAAATCACAAAATATTTAAAAACAGCATTTCTTTAGAATTTCCGATATACACTCTCCAGATAACACCCAGGAGGTAACAAAAATCTGAAAGGTTTCAGACTTTAACGGTCGCCCAAAAGGGTTTGTTAAGGTTCGCAACTTACCAGTCTGCTGTTGCACTCACTGTTCCTAGCACTTTTTCCCCCCTTTTTTAAGCATAATTTTCTTCGCACTTACGCCATATGCAATTCAACAGCAAAGTTATAACAATTCTAAATGCAATATAGCAATATATGTTTAGAACTTTCGTTGAAGTAGTATTGACATACATTTTTTTTTCCTTTCTTCTTCCAGATTTTTTTTTTTTTTAGTTTATATTATCAATGTCCAGTCTGCTTAGTAAAACGGCTTGCAAACTTTTTTTTTGTTGTTGTTTTTATTATTAACGTTTGGTGTGTTAACTTTATTTATTAAACATCAAGTTCTTCGCAGTTAAGCTACATAAAATTCCGTTCGGAGGCAAAATAACAAAATATTTAAAAACAGCTTATCTTTAGAATGTCCGATACGAAAATACTAGCAGTAAAAACAAATTAAAGCTGTAATTTAAACTGAACATCAAAAATTGAAATTTAATTTTAATTGAACATCAAAAATGCTCAAAATGTTTAGCGTTTTTTTGCCCATGGTATTTACATCTTCTTATCATTAGTTCAACTAATTTTCGTTTGTTTTTATATTTATTTCTCCTTTTTGGTACGTTATTTTCATTGATCTTTTCCTAATTATTTCATTATATTTAATAATACTTAACGTATTTCTCTTTCATTTAACTTTAGTTGTTAGCCTAAAGGGGCAGTTTTACCAGAAGAGCTGTTTATTTCGTTTTTGCATTTTGCGTTGGTTCACTATAAACGGCGTTTCACTTTTCAAATTGTTGCCACCGAATATTAAAGCCATGCGTTATATTTAAAGAAATTTAATCATGAAGAATCTGCATGAATATACGTGCTTCTCTCGCACTGTGAAAATCAATGGTACCTAGAGCTATCAAATTTTGAATAACGTAATCTTCCACCCAAATATGTTTGTCCAATTTTGAATATTGAACGTTTTCACCCGAATATGGGCATCTGGAAGCCCAAATTCGGAATGTGCAATTTGTTTTATTATTTATTTCTTATTTTGTAAACCATTAACGAATTTTTGATTAATAAACTCGATGATTTCACATCGAACAGTGGCAACACTCTGCGAAAAAAAAAATGTTATCTCCAGCGCGGCAGGAAATTCTAAAGATATGCTCTTTTTAAACTATTTTGTGATATTGCTGTTGAATTGAACTTTATGGTTTAAGTGCGAAGAACATGATATTAAATTAACCATTTAACATACAAAAGTTTAAAAAAAAAGCCCCTTTGGGCGTAATATAAAATCTGAAAGCTTTTAAATTTTTTATTTATTTATTTTTATTTTTTTATTTTTCCATTTACTATTTTGTTTACTCGTTTTCGTTCAGCATATCTGGTAGCCTTCCGAAAAGCTGCATTATTTCTAATTCTAGAAATTAAGCCCTCCTTCAAGCCCAGTTGGCCGAAAGTTCTGGTAAGGCGTATTTTCGAAATTTTCATTTATATCCTTTAATTTCGGTCTGTTGAAAATTCATTGCATTTATTGGTTGTTCCTGGTTCACAATTCATTTTTAAAATCTTAGTGTAAAATAAAACTTATTTCCATTCTTGTACTGACTTCTGATGTGTATGACACCGCAGTATTTTAAAGGAGCTTAAAAGCAATTATAAATTGTTTAAATTTTGCTGTTGTAAACTTTAATAGCTGAACAAAAATAATAATTTTCTTGCGATTTTAACTTCGATTGATAAGGCTTTGTGAGGAAAAAACGAGATGGACCCTCTCTTAAAGAGAATACCTGCACACGAATTTCCCAGCTATTCCAACATAATGCGATCAGCTCTTTCAACCATCTCGATCACGTGAACAGATCTGGATGACAAAGCTGATTTAAAACCTCCTCGACTTGGAAAGCGAAACCGAATAGCAGCGAAAAGTTGACTTAATGGACACCTAGCGCCATCTGTTAGAGAATAATAGCTAAAACATTAGAAGAAGGAGGAAAAGTCGTGAACTGAAGAGTATCAAGAGTTTCCGCATGAGAAGGTTAAATTCAGGATAAATTAAAATTGATAAAGTTTGTAGTATTAAATGAATTAGCTTTATCATAAGAAAGAGGGAAATAATTTAGCTCCTCACACACACAAAGAAAAAAAAAAAAACAGTTGGAAAGTATTAATAACGAAAATTTATATTTTCTTTTCCTGAAATAACAGAAAATTTGAAAGCTCGATTATTTGCAACAATTAAAATGTTTAGAAGTGTTACGATAGACAGTATTCAGGCTTAGTCTGTTAAATGCAATGACAAAATTATGGCTCTGCGACCTGTTAAACGCTATTTATGATGAAAAGAGTAGCAAATTTATTTTTGAAACATAATTACAATATAAATTTTGCTAGATGCAGAGCTACCACACGCTTTTTATTAAAAATTAATTTTATTTTTAAAGTCATATAGGAAAAAAGCAGCAATAAAGTGATTGCAATTATTATATAGAGAAAAGCAGTAATAGCATTTTCACTAAACAAACTGAAAATGCTAGGTAGGCTTTCCATCTAAACAAACTGAAAATGCTAGGTATAGAATATACAGATCCTCGAATCCCATAATTGTTTAAAAAAATATCCGATATTCGGAAACTCGAATCTTCACACCGGGTTTCATCCTGAACTCAAAATTTTGGAGAGGTTAGTGTTATTAGTATAAAATTAAAAGCATTCCTAATAATAATAATAATGTTGCGTGCCTGCGGGCTCATAATAGAGTGCACTCAGGTCCGGTGATAGGTTAATAAAATTTATTTCTATAAAAAGAGTGGAATTACGGTTACAGCTAACATAGTGATTAATTGCATTTATTCAATTTCGATACATATTATGGTGATACAGAGATCGCACCAAAATGTCTCCAAATGGTCGCCAAGTTTGGCGACTCTGGGCGATTTCTCGTCAAATTTGACGACAAAATAAGTTGCCAAAACCATTTTCAGCTTGGCAATATCTCTCCAAATTACCGAGATACCCATTTACTCAATGTTAAAGTGAACTTGCCCCTGTACGCTTACTTTTCCAGCATAGCTTCTTTGTAGATTTTGCATGTTACATTGTACAAAAAGAAATACAACAATTTTACTGATAATTCCACTAAAATTATCTATCTAAGTACAAAATTGGTAACAATAATTATTAAAAAAACTTGATTTTTATAATATCAGTGGAGCCTGAATCACCATTTTCTTTTCATGTCCTAAAAGTGTGTTCAATGGTTGCGCTTTATGAAAGCTTAATATTTAAAACTTTTTTATTTCTCTTAATTTTCAAAAGAATTTAGTGTTCCATGATTTTTGCTTTTTTGTATTTGCCTACGTTAATACCAAATTATCGTGGGAATAAGTTGAACCCTTAATTTTTACATCTAATTTAAAAGAAAAAAAAATCAAAAATCTTATGGGGACATTAGAGTACTTTCTTGTACGGCGTAAAAAATTATACACATATTTTGCTACACTTCATCTAAACAAACTAAAAATGACATCAAAACCTGCAAATTTTGAAATTAAATATTCCGATCAATTTTTGTCGTACGGAAGTCAAACCCCCTGTATCTTCGTTATTTCACTAGCGGAACTACCCGATGCCAGTTAAGTTTGATTAAGAATAACGCATCCAACAACAGCGAGAACGATACCTCTGTAATCCTTCTCTAATAACGATGCAAAAAAAACGATTCATAGTCATACATTTTTCAGTCTGATGCGATATGGAACCCACATTCAAAATTTCGATAGAAAATAAGCTAATTCTCTCTAGCAAAAAATTGATCATAATTGATCAGAAATCAATAACGCGAACAAACACACAAAGGGGCACATTTGAGCTTCCAGATGTCCATATTCGGGTAGAAACGTTCAATATTCAAAATTTGATGGCACTAGGTAGCGTTGTTTTATTACAATACGTGAAACATTCATATATTTATGCAATTCCTTCATTATTTAATTTCTTTAATACAGGGCGATAATATTTGGTGGCAACAATTTGAAAAGTGAACCTACGCTTTTAGTGAATCAACGCAAAATACCAAAACGAAATGAACAGTCCTTCTTTGAAAATTGCACCTTTGGACTAAATACTACAAAAATACAAATTTAAATGAAATATATTCGTGTTCCCTAATGAAAATACAATTAAATATGCAATTTATATAGAGTAAAATGCAATTAAGTATACAATCCTAAAATATGCAATTTACTAATACGAAAATTCAAATTTAAACGAAATAATTTACAGATCTAGAGTTTTAAACTCACGTCTTATATACTAATAATAATTATTAACCGAGAACTAATATTTTATTAAAACCAGAATTCATACTTATCGTCGTAAGGAGTGCCATAAAAGAAAGATATTCAAAATGCGCGAGGTGGAGAGGCTTAAAGCATTAAAACAATGCAAAGAAGAAAAAGAAATAAAGGTCAAAATTTTAGCAAAGAATAAATTTTTCATGCTATGAGTTTATCATGATGATATCTGTAATCCTTCTCTAATAACGATGTAGAAGTATAAGCTAATTCTCTCTCATTATATCAGCAACAGTTTTTAATCATTTTCGCCTTTTTAATCAAATGGTCGTAAAAGCTCAAGTTCCAGCCAATATTTCACTTATATTCAATTTTAGTCGATTAAATGTGGCAAAAATTGATCATAATTAATCGGAAATCAATAATGCGAACAAACAAACAAACACACAGAGAGACATTCTTCCTTATGTACATGGATTTTGTAACATTTGCAAATTTTTGATTAACAAACTCTACGATTTGAAATTGAGCAGCTGCAACACTTTTCGAAATTAAGCATTTTTATCTCCGACGCGCAAGACTGTTGCCATTTGGAAAATGAGTAAGAAAATTAATGTTTTCGGAGTTTTTAATTAATATCTCAGCTGATTAAAGTCGTACGCAAACGAAATGGCTTCCCACGAATTTTTGGAATCCGGAATAATGTATTTAATGTTTGGCAATGCTATTTTTATTTCATTATAAAACTTAGAAATTTTTATTAACAAACTCTACTATTTGAAAGCGAGCAGTGGCAACAACTTTCGAAATAAAGGAAATTTTCATCTCCGGCTTGCGAGACTGTTGCCACTCGAAAGAATAAGCGCGAAAATTAGTACCTTTCCGAGTTTTTAATTAATATCTCTGATTTAAGCTAATTTTTTTTTTTTTTTTGGAAAAAACTTGGACGTCGTCCTTTTCCAGGACCCAGGAAAGAATTGTAGAAAATTTGGTGACGATAGCTATAGTAGTGACTGAGTTATTAGCGAATAAACATACACACACATACCGTCTTCTTTATATAGAGAGAAAGAGATATAACGAGCATAATATTCCCAAATACAAGATTAGTAACTGGGAATCCGCATTCGGTTAGCATGTTCAGAAAAGAATATGAATTTGCAAATCTAACAGGATAGCCAATTCTTTTTCCTTTACTGTTATTAAGAGCCATTCAGACTGAACAGAAATCTTTCTGTCTGCTTTTATATGCATAATAGAAATGGCATCTCGAATAGTAATATCTTCCTTTGAAGCTCTGCTATCCTTTAAATCTTAAAAGCTTGAGTTCAAATTGGTTTCGGATGTCTTTTGAAAGCAAAAATAAGTAAGTTCTTCATTCAACAAGTTTCTTCTTTCAGTTAATACACATGATTCTTGAGGATGGCATGGGGGATAAAATTCGGATTGTTGCCATAGAATCTTCACATCTGCTTAAAAGATATCAATACGCGTCGGAGCACAAAATTTCTGTGAGGTCACGTACACTCATTATAGTTCTCTGTGACAACCAAAATGGAGAAGGCAGTAAAATATGTCGCCAATCTCTCCAGCAGAAATTCGATACTTACCATTCAGATGTAGGGGGGGATAGAGTGAAAAAAGCATAAAAAAAGGCCGACCGCTATCATTTCAGGGAAGGAAAAACCACAGGGGGTGATGTTTGGGGTTCCGAACTGGGGCTGGATTTGGGGACATTATTCAATCTCTCACTTTCGCCCCATTTCAAAGAGCAACGCAAAGAAAAAAAAAACTCTCATCCCCACTTTTCCAAATATGTAATTCGAGACGAGTTCTTTTGACAAGTTCCTCTTCAACCTTGCACACCCACTGCCATCGGTCCCCTTTTTCCACTGAGGGATGAGTCCCAGAAGGAGCCAGCTATGGTGGTTGGCCGCAAACTGTGCCCTTTTTGTTCAGTGGTGGCTAGTTTGCTAATTCACTGAGCATGTAGGTCTCTTATTTTACCTGTGCGTTAAATTAGACTACAGTAATATTTGCTAAAATATGCAACTGGCAAATTTGCCACAATTTACAATCGTGTTCCCTAATGAAAATACAATTAAATATGCAATTTATATAGAGTAAAATACAATAGAAGTATACAGTCCTAAAATATACAATTTACTATATGCAAATTCAAATTTAAACGAAATAATGTACAAATCTAGAGTTTTAAACTCACGTCTTATATACTAATAATAATTATTAACCGAGAACTAATATTTTATTAAAACCAGAATTCATACTTATCGTCGTAAGGAGTGCCACAAAAGAAAGAAATTCAAAATGCGGGAGGTGGAGAGGCTTAAAGCATTAAAACAATGCAAAGAAGAGAAAGAAATAAAGGTAAAAATGTTAGCAAAGAATAAATTTTTCATGCTATGGGTTTAGCATGACGATTTAGAATATAGTAAGCCTCCAGTTAAAAAAAATCTAATCTAGTGGATGCAGACATAGACTGAAGTTTCTCTACCAAATGTGATTATTAATTAGAGGAATTTTTAAATTTTATATATACAGTAATTAGTTATGCTGTTTAAATAGTGTAAATGTTTTCTACATTACGTATAGTAAAACTCATTCCTCTCTAATCCTGCAAATTCATTTATCAAAATATCACTTCATAAGGCGCTAAAACTTTTTAGCCCATTATATTATACACAATTTTTGCTGCATTTCATTTAAACCTATTTCCTCGAATTTCATTAAAGATATACATATTCAATCAATTCAGTTCTCACTTTGCGGCAAGAAAAAAATACGTAAAAACTCAAAACATTTTCCTTAAAATTTGAAAAATACAGAAAAACCTAAACGCTAAATACAGTTAGAAAGAAAAACTATTTTTACAATAAAAATTAGATTTTCTATGCCAAAACAAGCTGTTTGGCCAGTGGGCAGAAAGACGAAATTTTCGGTGCACAAGTTAACTTTTGGCCACATTGCGCAAAAAGACACTGAAGTTGGTGCACCAACCATTCTACTATGAGTTTCAAATATAAACAAATGGCGGCCTCGTTAGGCTTACAGCCACTTAAACTTTTAAATTGTTGATGATTCTACAACGATTGCATAAAAACCTTAACCAGAACTTAAGAATAATATAATTCAATCACTTTTAAAGCAAAAAACGAACAATTTACCAATACATATAGGAATTCAAAAACTGAGCTCATCGAGCCGGGTCGCAAAGTGGCGAGAAAATTATTGTACTCTTGTTCTGCTTAGTTTAATTGTTTTAGCAAACTTGCATTATTTTAATATGATGAAAGGCGAAAGAAATTTTCTCAAGAAAATTAAACTCACTCTTGTGAGAATTATATATTCTGATTTGAAGACTGCATTTAAAGACTGACAGACCTTCCAGTTTCTTACTGATTTTTAATTAGCATTATGGATAACTTTTCACTCAGTGTTACGTAAGAGCTTTTGTAGTCTTGATTCGTACTTCAGAAAAAGACGAAGCCCTTTTCGCTTCTATTAATTACTGTTAATTGATAGGAAGTTAGTTTGGTCCCCTTTGGAAAGTCAACTAATTTCTGTTCCCATTGAAAAGTCAACAAATTTAAGGTCAGTGACTATAATTAATTAGTTAGTTGGTTACATTTTTGCTTTTGACTATTTCATTTTAATAATTCCATTTTAAGTATACTAATGTGTTAATTCAATTCATAGAATTCTAACTATTGTTTTCAAAGGCGATAATATATTAAATAATCTACTAGAAATAAATTATTATTTTATAACTTTGCAGCTTTAGCGCAAGTATTAGGCAATTTATTACTTACAATTACATTATATATATATATATGTATTATA
>KK120322.1:32470-62596 GCA_000611955.2 Stegodyphus mimosarum
AGTAATAATTCACTATAAATTATAAAAAGAAAACTCTCCATATTACACCTTCAAGAAACGGAAATTCAATTTAAAAACATTATTGAAAATGTATTTTTCAGAATTTAAAAAATTTTAGAATTTTCAGTCCTCTTTGCTTTAAACACAGTTAAGGAAAAACTAAATCGCAAAAATGCCAGAATCAAAAATCAAAAGTTAACTTGTTAAGTATTGAAAAACCAGTTATTGTTATTGATAGCAGATTAATCGACTTATCAAGGGGATAAACCAATCTACCATGAATTAACAGTAACTAAAATAAGAGAGAGTGTTTCATCTTACTTGAAAGTAAGCATCAAATTATTTGCAAGATTCAAATCACTAATTGATACTCAATCAAAATAAAGATATTAGTCACTATACCAAAAGAATCCTGTTAAAAAGCAAATAATCTTTAAGATTAAAATTTTTTTACTAAGAACACAATTAATCTGAACGAAACGTTCACTTTAATAGACATATCCCCTACACTCTCTTTTCATTTCAAATACAAAAGTAGATTCAAGAACAAATTTTAAAAAATCGTAAGAAGATTAAAAGTAATAATCCATAAAATTAAAGTTAAAAACTGTAGTTAAAAAGAAATTTAAAAAATCAAACTAGTAAGCAAAAATTAACCAACTTGCCTTAAAATTTTAAAAAACCAAATGATTGGAATGCAAGTACGTATTAAGAGATGGAAGCAAAAAGGGTTGTCGTAATAAGTAGTTTTCTATTGAAGAAAGTTTAGCCTAAAATTGGCGACAAAACTACAAAGTTTCTTGGAGATATAATACATAGAGAGCAGGCTGTTATTAAAATAACGCTAAAGCTGCTATTAGTTTGAATTTATATTCATAATGAAAGTAATTAAAAGTAAATTAATAAGCCCAAGACTTGCGCTAGAGCTGTAAAGTAATAAAGCAATAATTCACTATAAATTATTAAAAGAAAACTCTCCATATTACATCTCCAAGCAATGGAAATTCAATTTAAAAACATTATTGAAAATGTATTTTTCAGAATTTAAAAAATTTTAGAATTTTCAGTCCTCCTTGCTTTAAACACAGTTAAGGAAAAACTAAGTCGCAAAAATGCCAAAATCAAAAGTAAACTTAAGTATTGAAAAACCAGTTATTTTTATTGATAGCAGATTAATCGACTTATCAAGGGGATAAACCAATCTACCATCAATTAACAGTAACTAAAATAAGAGAGAATGTTTCATCTTACTTCCAAGTAAGCATCAAGTTATTTGCAAGATTCAAATCACTAATTGATATTCAATCAAAATAAAGATATTAGATAATTGTAAGTATATATATGTAAGATATAATGAAATATGATGGCTATTTTAAAAAAAAATGGCGACCTCAAAATTAAATTAACATTCTAAATTCAGTGCACTCCCCCTAAATCCCTCCTTTCTCCCAAATTCGAGATCATTTGAAATTACGTAGCGTTTTAATGCAGATACCTCCTGCCCAATCAAATAACTGCAAACCAAAACTTTCTCTAATTCAAACTGAAACTATTACTTCCTCCCATCTTCCTTTGAACTGCTGCATTCTCTTTCGCTTACGCCTTCATGCTGGCAACACGCTATTTTTCCATGCTGCTGTTTATATGCCTGAAATGCCGTCGTAGCTTTTTATCTGTGTATATAAAAATTATTTGTAATCAACTACGATCGAAAAGTAATTTGTCTGCCAAAGAAATAATTTTGATCTGTCTACAAATAAAAATGGTGGTTAGCAGCAATTAGTTTTGTCAACGTCTTATTCCTCTCTTATCCACCCAGCCATGTCTACAGCCAGAAGTTCAAAGGAACGGATTCAAGTCTGCGTACTTAGTATATTACATACATATATATAAATGTGTGTAAGATAGAATAAAGTACGATGACTAAGCTAAGAAATAATTGACAACGTCAAAATTGACTATTCTAAATTTTATGTTCTTCCCCTAAGTTCATCTTTTCTCCCAAGTTGGAGATCTTTCCAAAATCATATGCCGCTTATATAACGCTGCTTGCAAAGAGAACTAAATCGCAACTTAGATGTTACATATGCACCTGCCTAGTATAAATATTACTTCGCGAGCAATTACGTCACTTTTTCTTAGCTTTTCCTGCCCTACAAAATATCTCTGCTCCGCTATGCTTAATTGTCTTCCTTTGTTCTTTACCTAAGATGTTACCTAATTGTTTATAATCCGTGTACCTACAATAAATTATCGGAATTAACTATGATCTAGAAACACCTTGTCTACAAAAAAATGATTTGATGTGCAGAAAAGTAAATATTGTGAGTCTTCGAATTCAGTTTTGTCTGCGTCGTCTCCATGCACCTACGCTCAGCCTTTACGACTGCCAGATGTTAAAAGTACAGGTTTCTTCTATCATCGCCTCGATTTCAAGCATCGCTTATTAAAATATCACATATACTTCTGGTGCGGCCGATCGCAATGAAAAAGCGAGATGTACAACTGCAGATTATAGCAGTCGCATACACAAAATTTCAACATTCTACAGCCGCTTCCTTTTTCAATTGGGCGAGATATATACGTACATACAGGCGTCTAGAAAAAAGTATTTTCTGAATCCATTTTAAATCCCTTTCACAATCCGTTTTGGAAAAGAGAATCCTTTATTCTGTCCATACGTACAGGATCTACTAATAAAATGTAAACTTTAAACAACGGGCAGCTCTAGCTGCAATTGTTACCCGACCCCCTCAGAGAGCCCGTCATGCATGGAGTGTGAAATCGGCTTTGTGTATGGAGTGTCGATTTCTGTGCCGCAATCGGAGACCACTCTGACAAGGGAATGCTGCCCTTTCTTTGTCACCTTGGTCGGGTGGCAGAAAAAAAAATTAAATTCTTCTGTCGCCGTTACTTCGAAGAGAGCTTGCTCGTCGACCTTTGCGAGTTGTGATTTTATTCTTCTTTCGAACAAGTCCATAAAAATGATTTCCACCCCATCATTTATTCTACAAAGAGCACATTTATGTTATATATGTCTTACAATACCTATATTTGTGTATAAGAATATTTTAACTCATGCTAATTCACGTTTATGTTGATTATTATTTTGTTGTATTATTAGGCCAAAAGGGACGTTAGCCTCAAATGGGATATTAATCTCCAAAGAGCATTTTGCGTCGAAACACTTAAATGCATTACTCTCTTCTCAAATTGTTGCCACCAAATATTATCGCCCAGTATTACATTTAAAGAAATCAAATAATAAACAATATGCATGAATGTATGTATGTTTCTGGCATTTTAAAATAATCAAAGGTACGTAGAAGTATCAAATTTTGAATAACGTAATCCTCCACCCGAACACTGGCTTCTGCAAACCCGAATTTTGAATTTGTGTTATTACCTATTTCATTTTTTGTAAAACTTTAACGAATTTTTTATTAACAAACTCACCGATTTGAAAGCGAGCAATGGCAAAACTATACGGGATAAAGCATTTTTATCTCCACTGAGCGAGATATTTTGTGACTTTGCTTTTGAATCGAATCTTATGTGGCCTAAGCGCCAAGAATGTGATATTTAATAAATAATGTAAACACAAAAAACGTTAAAAATAAAAAGACAAAAAAGCTTTGTTTTGCTTGTTAGTGGCATTATCTCCACCGGAACGGCGGGGAGTTGAGCTTCGAGAGTGATACCGCCGGATTCCAAAAATTCGTGGGTAGCCATTTCGACCATTCTCATCTTCGTACGACTTTAATTAGCCGAGATATTAATTAAAAACTCGGAAAAGGGTTAATTTTCGCCCTTATTTTTCCGAGTGGCAACAGTCTCGCAAGCTGGACATGCAAATCTTCTTTATTTGGAAAAGTGTTTCCACTGCTCCCTTTCAAATCGTAGAATTTCTTAATAAAAAATTTCTAAGTTTCACAAAATATGAAATAAAAATAGCATTGCCAAACATTAAATACATTATTCCCGATTCCAAAAATTCGCGAGAAGCCATTCGACCACTATCATCTTCGAACGACTTTATTTAGCCGAGATATTAATTAAAAACTCTAAAAACGCTAATTTTTCACTCATTTTTCCTAGTGGCAACAGTCTTGCGAGCTGGAGATAAAAATCTGTTTTATTTCGAAAAGTGTTGCCGCTGCTCACTTTCAATTCGTGGACTTTGTTAATGAAAAATCGTAAGATTTACAAAATATGAAAAAAAATACAAAAAAAGAAAATCTGAAATGTTTCAAATTTTATATTACGTCCAAAGGGGCGTTTTTTTAACATTTTATGTATTTTTATTAAATATCATGTTCTCCTCACTTAAACCATAAAATTCAGTTAAAGAACAATATCGCAAAATAATTTTAAACTGAGCATATCTTTAGAATTTCCTATACACAGTCTGATGCGCTGGAGATAAAAATGTTTTTTCTGTACAACGTTGCCATTGCTCGCTTTGAAATTCTTGAGCTTGTTAATTGGCACGAGATGTTAATGCCACGTTAATTCTTCTATTGACACTGAAAAAGAGTTTTCATGTTACATTAAATTTAAATTATAACGTCATAGGATTAACCTGAAATACCAGAAGTTTTTGTTCCCTAATTTGGCAAAAAAAATTATTTAAGAATTGGTTGTTGCTTAGAAAGAACGAATTGATTTGATTGATACTGAAATGTTTCCATACATTTGCTTTTCAGGGGTACATAGAACTTACAAATTTTGCTCATCTGTCATACTTGCCCGCTTGTTTACTTTATCAAATTCTGGTTGGAATTTTTCAGACGCTGTAAATTTCAATGCTCGTTATGGAATAAAAAAAGACTTGTTAAGATTGTGTAAGCTACAAGCTCTTTTAAAAACATCTTATATTTTTTATCATATCTGTCAAAGTTTTGTTAAATTTTTTAGCATTTAAATCAATTTTACAGCCTTTTTATTATTTCTTTTCTTCTGCAAGTTTAAAGCGTCTCAAATCACTAATAAAAAAATTATTGAAGTTCAAGTTCGAAAAAAATAATAAAGTATAACATTATTTTAACTTTAGAAAATAGTTTTTTACTCTATAAATTTTTTCATTAATTATTTTGTTCTTAAAGTCTGATTGTTGCGTGTTCTCTTCTTTGATTTTGTGTGCATTTCTCATTTATTTTCTAGCATGATTGTTATTTTGAAAGATAAGTAGCGTTAATTCAGTATTAAAGACTTAAAAGTTTTCTTCTTTCAAAATTCGTAAATTAGATTTGCTTCTATTTTTACGCGTTTAATAAAATATTATCAGTTACACAATTTCCGTACCATCTATGTTTGTCATTTTTTTCCAATAGGTGGCGCAGCGTGTCCGTTGCTGAGGCTTTTCAAATGAGTTTTCACTTGACGCTTTTGGAAAGAATTCAGTTGTTACCATGGCGGTAACAACTATGCGGTTAATGTATTAAAGAATCTTGCCATGCGGTTATTGGCAACGAATCCATTTAAAACTTTATCTCTTGCCTATGCGGCAATGTTTAATACTATTCATAGAAAGGAAAGCTGCGATACATTCCTACCATATCATTATTTATTTTGAGTTAAAAGCCTAAAATTAGTTTAGTAATTTTGATTTTAATTGCTCACATTACCGCACAGCGTGAATAAGGGACAAAATTTTCTACAAATATTCTCTGAAGAAAATTCTCTCTTCTTCTATTCTCAGATTTCTTTAAATAAATGCAAACTTGTCAACATAATTAACCTTGCTTATTTTAAAATGCGTCATTATTTTTTAATCCCTCAGGAAACATGGGATTTTGAATCTTTTTACTTCCTTTTAAGAAGTAAAGGGAGTATTATAAGCGCGAAAAATTTCGGGTGTCGCATTTCAACGAAAATATCCATTTTGAACGTACTCGAAACCATATGAACGACGTTTTTGAGTGACATCTGTACCTAAGGACAGAATAAAGGAATGTTTTTGTAAAATGGTTTGAGAAGAGATATTTTTTCTTGACTTCTGTACGTATGTATCTCGCATAACTCAAGAACGAGGGGAGTAGAATGTTGAAATTTTGTGTATGGGTCTCCTATAACATGCAGTTGTACCTCAGTGAGCTTGTTGGCAAATTGTGCCTTTTTTTCTTTAAAAAGGATTGAATTATGCAGTTTTATGTTATAGTTAAGGTTTTTGTACGTTTAGTTAATCTGCATGCACTAATTGTGGAATTATCAACAATTTAAAAGTTTAAGTACAAGTTAAGCCTAACAAACCGCCATTTGTTTATATCTGAAATTCAGTAAAATAGTGAATTAAGTCAGTTTCCGCACCTCCACTGTCTTTCTGCCGAGTGGGACCAAAAGCAAACTTTCAGTTTCGTGCACCGAAAAATCTGCCTTCTTCACCGTCGGCTGAATTTTTTGTTTTTGTGTAAAAACTCTAATTTTAATTATAAAAATTGTTTTCTAACTGTTTTAACAGTAATTGGTTTTTATGTTTACCTGTATTTTACAAATTTTAATGACGATGTTTTGAATTTTTATGTATTTTTGCTTTGCCTCAAAATGAGAACTGAATTAATTGAATGGGGAAAATAAGTCGAATGAAGTGCGAGGAAATAAGTTTAAATGAAAGACAGCCAAGAAAGTGTGTATAATTTAAAAGGCCATACAAGAAAGTCATGGGATGTTCACATCAGATCTTTTAACTAACGTATCACCCACTAACGACAGAATAAGTAAGACTGCTGAGCACTGGTAGTTTCACCAGAATTTAAATCATTGCGAACGAGCTGGCTACATCGAAGTTTTTGTCGATAACTCTGTATGTAACGTAAATAATAGCAAATTTCTCTTGTAAAGTCCTTCGAAGTGACATAGCTATCCTTAACCCTCATTAGGCAGGTAGCCCAAGAGAGAGAGAGAGAGAATTCATTAAAAAAATTTTTTTTCAAGTCTTTAAATAAAAGAATTAAACAATTTTTACTTATATAACTTTCACTGTTACATTTTAAACTGTCGGTCATGGGAAATATTACTATTTTTGAAACGTTTTTAGAAGAATTAGCGATTTGCACTGAATCAAAATAATGCTTCTTCTTCAGAATTGTATAATATAAAAAAAAAAAAACCTCCGTTAAAGAGCTTTGATTATATATTGCTGCTACTGGAGTCCCTTTCACTATGAAATGAAAGCTTATCGATGACACATAAACATATATGCACAGAATATACAGGATGAATTTGAAGAAGTAGGCAAAATTTTAGGAGATGATGGAAGGCTGTCACACTGCCACATTTAAAGAATTAAGACAAGAATGAGAGGAGATACTTCAGAAAACATTTCATTAACAGAACATGTTCACAGAAATTGCTTCCACCAACTGTAATGCAAGCTTCACACCTGCAAGATAGGTAATGACGCGCATTTGCGAAAACACCAGTCATTTCACGTATATCGCCGGCAGCAACGGCGATCCTGACGGCTAGATCCACATTGGTTTCAATGGAGCACTCGTAGATTAGGCTTTTCATATATGTCCCACAGGAAAAAGTCCAAACAGGACAGATCCGGTGATCTTGGTGGCCAAGATATGGGTTCGTATAACCAGCAGTTCTCTTGGGAATCCACTGTAGAAAATGCCGTTGGGTGCGAGGACCGACCCTTTTTATACCATTTATTTACAATGTCACCCAGCGGCTCGCCGTTTCTATGACCATACCTTCTATGACGCATATTGCTCGTATAGTTGCCTTCTATCAGCCCCTAAAGTTTAGCCCACTTGTTCAGATTCACTCTGTATAAGGAGTCAGATTTAAATGTAACTCGGAATCGTTGGAATACCATTCGCCGTTCAACAAACAATACTGAAAATTTTTATAACACATTTTACATTTTTGCATCCCCTCTTACGAGTAAAAGAACAGAGAATCAATGCTCTGAATTATTAGAGTAACGACCTGTCTCTAGACTAAACAATCAATTCGATTAAGGTTTCGTGTATCACGGGTTTCAAAACAAGCCATTCCCCCCCCCCCCCCCTCACCGCTCTCCTGCTGCTATTTAAAAAGAATTCTTATAATAAACTGCTACCAAACACTTAAAAAAATGAAATTCGTTATATTCTAAAACAAATAACAGGAGTGTTCTGAAGTGAAAAACGGGAAATGGGTTGTTATGAACTTGCCCTCGTTTACGTTCATACGAGTGTGTCAGAAAGGAAGGCTCAGTTGGGAACGATAGTCAATGGGCAGTTGTAATTCCGCTGTGTAATTGTAAGTCGCTGAAAACTGGTATTTCCGCCCGTTGTTCGAATCTCGCAAACGGACTGGCTGCATGGGCATTTTGGTGGGTTTCCCGAAGTGTAACGTGCAAACGAACGAGTTTACCTAAGAAAGTGCTCCACGAAAGCATCCCTAAGACAGATAGCCGTCGAGGCTTTGCCATAATCACGTACACCTTATTATAAGCGAGCGTGATTTTCCATTTTTACTGTTGCCATTAATTAAATGTTGTTTTAGCAAGTAGTACATAAACATGCCTCCCTTTACGGTTTCTGAATAAAATCTAACTCTTAATGTGAGGAAATGTATACTGCGCAAAAAAAGGGGGGATAATTCTATGTCTCCCGTTCTACTGTGCCGATTGACGAAATTTAACTTGCGTTTCTCATGTCTCGAAAGCGAGACTTAAGATTTGTATTAGATCTATATTTATTGTTCTAATATAGGTATTTTGACACAAAATCGGACTTTTTCTGAAATGACATACCATTTTTTTTCCATATTTCGATTCTACGTCTCAAATTATGACAAACTGCCAAGTTTTTTGCAAAAATCGCACGAATAGTTTTTAAAGAAGCTCTCACAAATTTAGATTCTCAATGTTAATTGAATTCGATAAACATTTATTAATGTCTTTTTTTTTATTAACCGTACTGGATTCCTTCTTTAACATTTCGAAATTTAGGTTTATTCCAAATAAAATTCGCCCATTTTTTATGATTTATTTTTTAAATTTATATTTTTGAATAGTTTTTATAAATTTTTCGAAAAACATTTTGAATTATTACTTTTAAAAGTTTTGACATCATCTTAAAGAAGATGCATTTCTAAGCATACCTGCAAAAAAATTAGAGTTTTTTATTCATAATTTCCTAAGATATACGTGAATTTATGCATTTGCGCGCTTTGAAATTTGGCATATTTCTTAAAAGCGATAACAACACAAATGTGGTTTACACGATTTGTTAAAATTATTTGAAAGTATGAACGATGATTTTTTTTTTCGCTAGTGGACAATGAAAAAAGGAAAGGAAAATAGGTTGCTATAAATTTTGAAGTTCGCAAATTGAATTATTCTTGACGCAAACTGAAAGAAATGTGCCAAAATAAATTTTTTAATTTCTGCGTAAATTTCTCACCAATAATTACAAAATTTAATATTTAGGCATAATTTGAGTCGCAGAATCGAAATATGGAAAGAAATTGGTATGCTATTTCCCAAAAAGTTCGATTTTGTGTCAAAATACCTATGTTAGCACAACGCTGTACATGAATCTAATACATATCCTAAGTCGCGCTTTCGAGGCATGAAAAACGCAAGTTGAATTTCGTCAATAGGCCCAGTAGAACAGGAGATATAGTTTTTTTTTTTTTTTTTTTCCTCGCAGTGTACAGAAAACCTCATTTTGCTGTTTGTCAAAGGAGGGAGGATAAAAACGAATGCGCTTAAACAATTAATCCTCAACCATTATAAATAAGTAACATACTACAAATAAATGACATTCATTAATTTCAACGTGAATACAATGCATTAGAAAACTACTTTTTATATAATATAAAAAGTCCCACATTGCCAAATGCTTCTAAATCTGAGGTTGGCCTACTGAACTGAAATTACCGATTAATCACTCGAAATTTGACTTATTGAAACATTGAAACTGAAAATACTGAAAATTACCTGAACTCAAATACTAAAAATACTGGAACCGACTTAAAATATTGTTGCGTGCGTACGGGTTCGTAATGGATTGAATGCACAAGTCGTTAAAAAGTCAAAAAATTTATTCTTTTCACAAGAAATAAAACAAAATGCTGAAATATTTCCTCAGAGATATTCGTGCAATATCACAACATCTCACAGCAGTTACATTTTGAACTACTAAAACGTTAAACAGAACTCAATTCAAAACACAGAAAGCTAATTATGTCTCACTGCGAACTCACTACAATCATTAACAGCACTAAGTAAACAACTACAGTTAACTTAAAACAACTACTGAGCTGAGAAGTTTTAATCCGGCTTTTATAAGCTTTTTAATCATGCACGAGAATCTTCTGTTATTTTCTCGATAGCAAAAGCAATTACGAGATATCTATTTATTAAATGTTAAATGCATGCGTTCTTGTATTTTTACTTTTTCGGCGTAACTTTCTCCTAAATTTTGTCACGCGCTGCTTTGCACAGGAAACAGAACAATTTTAATTACAATTCTACTAAAAATAGCCTCGAAACGGGATTTTGAGTAGAATTACCATAAATGGTGCACCACTTTTCAAATTTTTGCCACCAAATATTATCGCCCTGTATTATATTTAAAGAAACTAAATAAGGAAGAATCCGCATGTATGCATAAATGGTTTTCCTAATGTGAAAAAATACGATACCTAGAGCGATCAAATTTGAATAACACAGTCCTCCACACCCGCACGTGTGCATCTCAAAAACTGAATTTTTAATTTCGAATTGGTTTTGTTATCTATTTCATATTTTTGAAAACTTTAATAAATTTTTGATTAACAAACGCAAAAATTCGGATGCGAGCAGTGGTAACGGATAAAACATTTTTACCTCCAGCGCGCGAGACTGTCTATCGGAAATCCTAAAGATATGCTGTTTTTAAATATCTGGTGATTTTACTGTTGAATGGAATTTTATGGGGCGTAAGTTCGAAAATCGTGGTATTTATTAAGTAAAATTAACGTACAAAAAGTTAATAATAAAAATACAGAAACATTCTTTCTAACTATCTTTCTAATAAAAGTGAGCACGGATATGATAAACTGCGAAAAGAGTAAAAAAATATCTAAAAATGTATGCCAACACTTAACTAAATGTAAACCAACACTTAACTTAATATAAAAATGTATGCCAACACTTAAAAAATATAAAAATGTATGCCACACATGAAGAGTTCTAAATTGTGTTTATTTAAATAAAAATATTGTGATTCTGCTGTTGAATTGTAGAGGGCGTAAGTGCGAAGAAAATTATGCTTAATAATGAAGCTGAAAAGGCAAAAAGGGTTAGCAGAAGGTAATTGAACAGCAGACTAAATAGACTGCGAGAAACCACTGAAGTTCTACGCAGATGGAATTAAGAAGCTGCCTGAAAAATGACAAAATGTCATAGTTAATAACGCTCAATATATACTTGCTTAAAACTGATTTTCAATAAAGAAAGTTTTGTGCAAAAACGTAACAAAAAACTTTTTATATGGCCCAATATTTTCGGCCATTTCTTTTAAAGCATATATCTAGAGATTGAAGTAAAAACTCACAGATGGTTATAGGTTTAAAGAGGTTACAAGTTTTTCTCTTCCGTGCTTTCATATTGTTACATATTTTGTATTTATTTAGCTATTTATTTAGAATTGCAATTAAAATTGTTTTATTTTTCCGTGCAACGCAGACGAATTTGTAGTGAAAGCTACGTCGGAAAAGTAAAAATACCAGAGCGCGTGTGTTTAATATTTAATAAATAAATATCTCGTAATTGCTGTTGCCATCCAGAAAAATCGAGAAAATAGATTTTGCCGTAATGTTCTCGTGAATAATTAAAAAGCTTATAAAGCCGAATTAGAACACCTCAGCTCAGTTGTAGCTGTTTTAAACGAACTGTTGTTTACTTAGCGCTGTTATTTGATTGTAGCGAATTCGCTGTGAGACTGGATTAACTTTCAATGTTTTGAATTGAGTTCTGTTTAACATTTGAGATATTGTGATATTATACTAATATTTCAGCATTTTGTTTTATTTCTTGCGAAAAGAATAAATTTTATGAACTTTTTAACGACTTGTGCATTCAATCCATTACGAACCGTACGCACGCAACAATATTTTAGGTGGCTGCTTACATTCGACCAAATATGGTATTATCTTTTCGGCTCAATCCATGCAACAAGTAGAAGAAGCATGAACTTCTTTTAAATTTCCATGTGTGCAATGTCAGGTAGTGTTGCCATCTGCATTAGAAAAATTACATTGCAATGGACTCGTGCATGTACCTCCATTTCAACTGTGCGAAAATTGGCGATTCTAACCACCCTATCGACCGAACAGGGGCAAGTAAATAGCGAAGTTATTAATACGTTGAGATTTATATTTCTCCCTGTAACCTTACCCAGAACACACACCGCTTTCCGCAATACACAGCACAGAATCGAAATCAATTAACGGTCGCTAGACGAAATCGCGCGAAAATGACTCACTAAGCCTACAGACATATCCTCGAGAAAATATTCCATCTCATTCTCTTTCTCCCATTCCCCTCCCCCTCCCGACATCACCAAGTCCGAAATATCGGTCTTGGACCTTATTCCTCTAGAGATTCTTCCCCTTTCCGTAATTCCCATCGCTTTCATTGTGTATACCGAGTTATCGGCGAAAAAATGTCTATCCGCATTCCGAAACCGCGACGCCCACCCGTGAAAAGAAACTTTCTTACGCGCCGTTCTTTCGTATTAATTGTTTCCTTTTGAAGCGTTGGAGATCCTCGTGTTTGGGGGAGCGTACACAAACTGAAAATGGCGCAGATGGCAAGTAGTACAGTTAAAGGTCAATAACAAGGGAAAATTCGGAATTTCATTTGTGAGGAATTATCAAATATGCTGGATTATTGAAATTACCAAAATAATCAAGAACTTTTTTTACCCCAAAGGGGCAATTTGCCTCGGCATTTTGCGTCGTCCACTATAAACCGTTTCAGTTTTCAAAGTCTTGCCACCAAATACTAGAGCCCCGCATTATATTTAAAGAAATTAAACAATGAAGAATCTGCATAAATATGCGTATACTTCTCGCATCGTGAAAAAGCAACGGTACCTACAGCCATCTAATTTTGAGTAACGTAGTCCTCCACCCGAATATGAGCACCTGGAAACCCGATTTTTGAATTTCGAATTCGTTTTATTATCTTGTTCCTGTTTTCTATATGTTTGACGAATTTTTGATTAACAAATTCATCGATTTTAAAGCGAGCAATAGCAACACTTTACGGGGGGGGGGAATCTGAAATGTTTCAGATTTTAAATTACGTCCAAAGGGGCGTTTCTTTTAACGTTTTGTGTATTGCGTGTATTTATTAAATATCATGTTCTTCGCACTTAAACTGTAAAATTTTCAATTAAAGAACAATGTCGCAAAATAACTTTAAATTGAGCATATCTTTAGAATTTTCCTATACACAGTCTCAGGCGCTAGAGATAAAAATGCTTTTCTGTACAACGTTGCTATTGCTCGCTTTGAAATCTTTGATAAAAAATTTGTTAAAGTTTTACAAAATATAAAATCGATAATAAAACAAATCCCAAATTTCAAATTTGGGGCTTTCAGATGCCCATATTCGCAACAGGATTACGTCATTCAAAATTCGATGGCTCTAGGTACCGTCGTTTTATCACAATGCGAGAAACATGCACACATTTACGCACATTCTTCATTATTTAATTTCTTTAAATTATAATACAGGTTTGCAATATTTGGTGGCAACAGTGTCAAAAGTGAACTGACACTTAATGTTTCCGACGCAAAATCGCAAAACGAAAACAATAGTCCTTCAGGGACAAAGCCCCTTCGGACTAAAAAGCATTTTAATCTCCAGAGCGCGAGGAGGTCTATCAAAAATTCTAAAGATAGGCTGTTTTAAAATATTTTTACCTCATAGGAGCATTAGCCTAAATGCTCTCGAAACGTGTATGTGTGTAAACGCGCATTTGGACGTAATATAAAATCTAAAAGTTTTCCGTTTTTCCTTTCCTTCCCCCGAACGTACTGCAAAAATGGAAAGCTTTAAATTAGGGATTACCAACGAGGTCGGTATTGAACTCCTAAAACTCTAAACGGGTCAGTGATGCTCAAAGTGGTCTATAGCCCAATATGCACTAGCAACTGATCGTCATAATACATCATTCATTACAAAAAATTATTAATGAAATTGATAATTAACTTTTTATTGGTATAAGCTGTAAAAAAATGAAAGTCTTATTGAAAACGTATGGGTACGCTAAGTTTGGGAAAATAAATCTCTTCCGAGAGAATTTTTTCGAAATGAAATTTTTTCTGAACTAATAATATTGAGTTTTTTCTCTTCTTCACTAGAGAGGCTTTAGACACGTCAATATTGGGTTGTGGAAAATAAGAAACAGGACAAATATTTTTGAAATAGCAGTTGAGTTAAGAATTCAGTTAAACAATTTTATGCCAAATATTAGAAAAAACATTCATCAGCACAACAAGTACAGCCTCATGTTGTTTAATATCGAAATTTGTTCAATCAGAATCTGTAATTTTATTTCCGAACACTTGTTTGTATTATTAAAACAAAAATTTATAATTTTACAAATAATAATAATAATAATAATAATAATAAATCGGAAAGGTTTCAGATTTTAAATTATGTCCAAAGGGGCGTTTTTTAACGTTTTGTGTGTTACCTTTATTTATTAAATTAGTTCTTCGCACTTAAATCATAAAATTCAGTTCAACAGTAATATCGCAAAATAATTTTAAAATGAGTATATCTTTAGAATTTCCAATACACAGTTCCGCGCGCTTTAGATAAAAAGCTTCCTCCCCCCCGGTAGAGTGTTTCTATTGCTCGCTTTTATTTGTTCGTCAAAAATTCGTTAAAGTATTACAAAAGATGAAATAGATAATAAAACAAATTCCAAATCCCAAATTTGGGATTCCAGATGCGCATATTCGGGTGGAAACGTATGTTATTCAAAATTGGATGGCTCTATGTACCGTTGTTTTATCGCATTTGGAGAAGGATATATGCATTTATGCAGATTCTCCATTATTTAATTTCTTTAAATGTAATACAGCGCTGGAAGATTTGGTGGCAACAATTTGCAAAGTGACTCAGAATTTAACGTTTCCAACGCAAAATCGCAAAAAGAAAACGATAGTCCTTCAGGGACAAAGTTCCTTTGGACTAATAATGAAATATAACTCTAATAAACCCTTTCTTTTTTTTTTTTAACTTTTGCGCATACTGTTATTGTTATTATTAAGTTATTTATGACATGAGATATTTTCTCCCTTCTTGCCAGATGCCTTCGTGTGTAAATGGAAGCTCGCCCGACGCCTATTCGGCAGGTTCGAATTTCGAATCCTCCAGGGTATTGTACATTTTTCACGCTTCCAGCATCAGAAACCTAATGACTTCTACAGTGGCTCCCGAACTGAAAGGTGGCGGACGATAATTCCTCACCAGCAGGATTTGGAGTTTTCATCTCCTCATCCCCAGTTGCCTTTTAAAAAGAGGGAGTACATAAGTTATTTTTTTTATTCTTTCCGTATGTCTTCGTCATGTAACTAGAAGCATACTCGACGCGTATTCGAGAGGACCTGGGTTCGAGTCCCGTCGAGGGCATTGCACATGTTTCACGTTTCCTAACATTAAAAAATTTTAAAAAATAAAAATAAAAAAAAAACTAATTACTCTACAACGTAAACAAATTTGCTTAAAAAGTACTTTCAAAGGGTAAATTTATAGGAAAGGGGTTTATGTTTTATTCTTGCTTTTTACTTTCGCAAAAGATTCTTAATAGACTATTACTAATTTACCAGTGGTCAAATGGTGAAGTAACTAAACGCTGGTAGTTTGACCTTACCCGAAATATCAGCGAATAAACTTGTGGAGATATTAGGTTATTTCGGAAGGAGGAGTGATAAAAATTGAGCAACGCCTTCGCCGGGAATTGAACCACGGACCTCTCGGGCGTGTTGACCACTACACTACGAAGGCATGCGAAGAAGGCGGAAGAAACACCTTATAAGCTGGTTTCATGGGTATTTTGGTGAATTTCCCTATGAGCAACATGAACTCAGCTAGTTTCTTTAAAGTCGTTGAGGAAGGTATGCTTCTGTTTATTACAGATAACCCTTGCAAGCTTGTCCACATTCAAATGAACAAATAAATTAATATAAATGAGAGAAAATATTCAAATACTGCAGCAATCAACGCTCTGCATATTAAATGTATACAGTTTACAGAAATACAGTGATATTTTGGGAAGAAAGGAATTCATATTGCCGACGATAGACAAAGTCAATAACAGTTTTTTGAAACACAAACTTAGCGAAGTAGCAATCTTGTGTTTGGCATAATTTTAGTCAACAACTCAGTCGATGTTGAAAGCAAACCTGTACAGGTCCCTCTTCATCAGCAGCAAAGAGACCTGAGATTAAAAACTCTAGAGATTTATTAAAAAAGAAATTATAATAATGACATTGTAAAGCTATTTTAAGCTTACGGATCTCACATATTCATGTTTAATGAATATACAACTTTCATTATTGTTCATTTTAAAATTTATAAACTACAAATTTATTAAAAAAGAAATTATAATAATGACATTGTAAAGCTATTTTAAGCTTATGGATCTCACTTATTCATGTTTAATGAATATACAACTTTCATTATTGTTCATTTTAAAATTTATAAACTGCAAATTTATTAAAAAAGAAATTATAATAATGACATTGTAAAGCTATTTTAAGCTTACGGATCTGACTTATTCATGTTTAATGAATATAAAACTTTCATTATTGTTCATTTTAAAATTTATAAACTTTTCTTGAAACTATCACATTTTTCAACTTCCGTGTACGAAGTAAAAAGGAAGTATAGTAAGCGCAAAAAAATTCGGGTATCATATTTCAACGAAAATATCCATTTTGACCGCTATCGAATGCAATTTAACGATGTTTCTGCGTGACTTCCGTACGTAAGGACAGAATAAAGAACTCCTTTTTCCCCCAAAAAATTATAAAACTGATTTAAAATGAATTCTGAAGATTTTTTTGTGGCATTTCGCTTCAGCAGAAAGCTGAAAAAACTGAGAAAATAATTTAATGCCGAAAAAAATTATTCGATGCTAGAACCTGCTCTTCAAGTTCGGAAAAGAAAGGAACTGTTGTGGTGCCGTACCTTATTTTAAAAAACTGTGCAGATTTGAAACTATATTCATAACACCAGTTTACTAGGAAGGGTTACCACTAGCAAATCTCTACAAGCACTTAAGTGCACCTGCACCCTATTTAAAGAAGCTCATTTATTAAAATGTTTGAAAACATTTATTGCTCGATTCCGTTATGAATTTTTTAACAAAAAAGAGAGGAAACTGAAATGACATCTTGTAGAGGCGTTAGGTTATTAGGAAGCAGGAGACATGAAAAATGAGCAATGCTCTGATACGGTATTTCTCCCGCCTTCTTCGCATGCCTTAGTGGTGTAGTGGTCAGCAGGCTCGATGAGTAACCGAGAGATCCGTGGTTCGATTCCCGGCGAGAGCATTGCTCATTTCCCATCTCTCCTATTTCTAAGTAACCTAATGACTCTACACCCTCATCCGAACTCCAGTATGGGCCTCTCCAATACGCGTCTAGTGGGCTACCGTTAGGAAGACATGCAGAAAGGAGGGAGAAAATACCTTACATACTCACCCTTTTAAAGGCGACTGGAGATTAGGGAACCCAGTCCTCTTTTAATGTCGCTCCAGGCCAAATCCTGGAGGTGACGAATCATCATTTGCCACCTTTCAGTTCGGGCGCCACTGTAGACCCATTAAGCGACGTTCACACTGGGACATATCGGGGCTAGGGAACACAATGGACGCAACAAACACAGCGAATCAGCTAGAGAAAACCAGTTTTTTGTCACTATTGACCCAGTTGAAAAATCTTAAATTCGCGCAAAACGAAGCTAGCCGACACATGGAACCGACCAATCAGGAGAGTATTTCAAATCATCATCATCAACAGAAGCGCGCAAACAACATGGCTGACGATATGAGCGATTGATTGATTGATTTGATTTAAAGTGAGGACGAGTAAACGGCCTGACCGCCTTTACTCCACAGTTATTATTCCTATACAGAAATTCATTTTAAAAATCTTAAAATCCAATCCATATCTTACGAAGCAACCAGATACAAAAAATAAAGATGTGTCTTAGATTTACAGCGATAAATTAAAATTAAAAGTATCCTCCTCAGAAAATTTTGCTGATATTTTCCTAATATTCAAAGATCCTAAAACTTCTAATTTACTTCAAGATATATCTACATTAGCACAGGAAATTAAAGAAACTCAGAATATCCATCAAAAATTAATTCTTGCATTCAGAGCACCATAACTTAGTACAATTCGCATGGTCGACGTTAGAAGTGTCAGCTGAGCGGGTAAAGCGGTCAAGCTGTAGATGTGCTTCCAATCGGAAGTTCGATTCTCGCTGTTACTTTTTTCTTACTAAGCGCAATTTTTGGCCAGGCAATTATGGGTATTCTGCGTTACTTTAATTTCCCGTGTTAATGTAGATATATTTTGAAGTAAATTAAAAATTTTAGGATCTTTGAATATCGGCAAAAATCTTCTGTGGAGGGTACTTTTAATTTTAATTTATCGCTGTATAACGGATAAGGTGCTTCTTCATTTTTTGCATTTTGTTGCTTCGTAAGATATGAGCGAAAATTATAGTCTAATTACCTAAATCCAGCGACATCCCGTTATATGGGATAGTCGATTTAAGGACTACAAAAATACACGTAGAATACTCTTGGATGATGATTTCAGATCGTCTTCATCGAAACAGTAATAATTTTTTTTCCCCATTTAATACTGTTTTTGTGTTTAGATTTTGAATCCGGAGAATTAAATTACTGATATCAATGATCTCACATAAATATCTAATTGTATTATAAAATTAGCAATGGAATTAAAAGTAGCGAAAGCAAAGCATAGACAAAAGCGATAATCTAATATTTTTCTTTCTTCTAAATTAGTTTCATCATAAAAAAAAGGTACTGTTTATTACCTCAAATAAAAAAATGAATCGCATCAACTTTATAAACTCCCTTATCATTCGGAATGAAAATACTGATAATAATAATAATTAAATGACATCAACAAAACATAATAATGAAACATGTTTCTATTTTTCTAACTAATTTTTGATAATTTGAAACTTGTGTACTAAATGACCAAGAAGAAAACTCAGTAACAAAATACGTTTTCGTTGTTTTCTGCTCAGCGTACGTTTCGGTCGAACCATTTAAAAAAAATCGCTTAGTTTTTGGTGTATCCATCAAAGATTCACGGCGGAAGACTGTCTCCTACGAATGAAAGCGCGCGCGATCCCCTACTTCCCTATTGGCTGTCGCTAGTAAACGTTCCCAGTAAGTGTGAATGAGCTAGGTTAGTTAGAGCGGCGTTCTATGCGTCGCTTAGCTCCGATAACATCGTTGTGTATCAAGTGTGAACGGCCCTTTAGGATTTTTGGAAGCTGGAGATGTGAGAAATGTGCCTTCGCCGCGACTCGAACTTTGACCCCTTATATTGCCCCGACTGTGCTACCATTACACCCCTAAGGCATGCAGAAATTAGGTAGAAAATACCTTATAACTCTGTGTACGACCTTACTGTACTTACTACAGCCTATTCTTTGAAATTTCTTTGTGATAATATGCTAATGTATAGTACTTTATGAAATATATTCTGAATTTTTGTTTCCATATATAATGAATAGTGAGCAGAAACAACATCTGATTACCGATGGTGTTACTTCTGGTTTTTCTGCTCACTTCTATCAATATTAGACTGATCAACTGGTCCGATGCAGATCTTCCCAACTCTACAGTACGTGGAATAGGTCGAATTGTCTGCAAAACTCATGAAAAAAGATATATCTGTATAGCAGCACGCAGCTTCGATATTTAAATGTAAAGTTTTGCCAAATTCTTCCAAAAATGGCGTACAAGCGTTAATTTTCCAGAGCACTGTGTTTTAGTGTGCAAGTGTTTTGGTTGAAGAGCACTGTTTGCTCATCTTAAAGACATTTGGTAGATGAATCACTGCTAAGCGTTCACGGCGTGCTGGTGGTTTATCAACCGTAATGAATCCGAATGCGGTTGCACTTAATCCATATCAATCGGCGTCGGTCCATTAACTTACAAAAGCATCTCGCAGCCAACCCCCTGTCTCCTTACCCCTAGCAGCGCTCGGCCTAGACGTTTTGTCAACCCCGTGGAAAGAATTCTGCGGCCCCCAACAGTTGGTAATGTGACATCCTCGAAAAATGGGCCCTTCTTCTCTAACCTACCTCCTTGGGGACCTCATTCCTTTGTTATTAGAGGAAATAATAACAATAAAAAAGAAGAAATCGCAGAGTTCTTCCCAACCTCGGCTTCCTCCGCACCCCTGGGATTTCGTGATGTTATGATGACACAAGCTCAGCCCACACATTCTAAACGACGCGGGCAGAAATTACTTTTGCATTGTAGTAAGTGGATGGAATACTCCTTTTTTCTTTTCTATCTTCTCTCCAAAACCGATGAAAAAGGGTGTTGTGGTTGGTGGTTTTTGATGAAAATTCCATCTTTGCGATATTCTTACACATTTCATTACCCCTTGTTGAAAGCTGAGCCCAGAGAAGACCGTCCCATGGTACCAGAACATCGATGTTTGAGTTCCTGCTTTTCAATATTGACGTTGAGCGAATGGGCTATTTTTTATCGTTTGGCTCCGTGTATGTGTGTGGATGAATGGATTACCAAATATCTGTGAGGCTTTATTTTTGTTTCTGTAAGTTCAGATTTCCGCGGAAAATGAGTCTCTTTGTGTCTTGCAGGAAATACGTCTTTCGCAAATGAAGAAGAATTTCAAGAAAATTGCTTTACCCTTTCAGAATAGATCTTCTTAATAATCTTACGCTATAGCTTCGGCAGTGCATATTGCAAATATTTTTAAAAGCTTTTGAATTTATTGGAAACTAAAGTATTAAACTTATATATAAAAATTCACAGTGTTGGCAACGACATGCTGTTTCAAATCTACCTATTTGTGAGGGATGCAACTGTGGTTCTAAACCCCGTAAAACTTTTAATTTTTCTTTTAAATTATAACATTCTATTTTTTATAAAATAATAAGTCAATTGCGAAGAGGATAGGTTTTACCGGCAATGTATGAAACTCCGATATTTTATAGAATACCGAAGCATTTTATACCTGGAGTTTTTAAGAAAAGTATTAAATATGGAAATAATTATGTACCTTTCCAGGGCATTGTACGTAATACCTAGGCATTTTAAAGAAAACCAAATGCTATTTAGGAAAAGTATGAAAAAAAGGTCATGATGAGGTTATTATTTAAAAAACGTGTTCTTTTTTTCAAAAATACAAATATTATTTTCAGGAAATAATGAAAGAGAATCAATGAAAAACGTCCATTCATAATACGTAAATAAAAATGAAAGTTATGAAATTGTGAAAAGAAGAAAAAAATGTATGCCTTCCTTATCAAAGAACACAAAATTTTCATAAAATTTGTAGAGACATTAAGACTTTTTTTTTTCCCCTTTGGAAGCAAGAGATGGAAAATGTGCAAATGTGTCACGCGCCGAGACCACCACATCACGAAGGAGCGTATTCGAGAGGTCCGTGGTTCGAGTCCCGGCGAGGGCATTGCTCATTTCTTCAGCTTCCTGACATAGAAAATAACATAATAAATCTGCAGTGCCACTCGAACTAAAAACGGTGGTGGATAATAAGTCTCCACCACCAGGTTTTGGCAACCCTAATTCCCACTCGCCCTTTAAATAGGGGAGTATATAAGGTAGTTCCCTCACCTTCTTAGCATGCCTTCGTGGTGTAGTGATCAGCACATTCGGGGGTATTCGTGAGGTCTCTATAAATTAACTTTCTTTTCTCAACATGGTAAGCTTGAATGACATTTTGATTTACACTTCATTACTTTGTTCACGAAAAGACATTTCATATTTTCTTACTTTGTTTTATAAATACACTTGTAAGTCTAGTTATCTTAGGCAGTATAGACTTTAAAGATAGACTTTAAAAACTATAGACTACTAAGACACTATAGACTAAGAACTAAGACACTATAGACAACTAAACTAAGACACTATAGACAACTAAACTAAGACACTATAGATTTAAAAACTAAGACACTATAGACAACTAAACTAAGACACTATAACTTTAAAAACTAAGACACTATAGACTTTAAAAACTAAGACACTATATACTTTAAAAAGACTATTGAAGAATTATCTTCTAGAGTTGTGAAACAAAGCAAAAGTCATAAGAAGGGTGCATAAGACCCTTTTATTCGAACATAATTTAACCATTAACCGACTTGGGTTTACACAAGCCAAGCAGTACTGGCTTAACCGAAACGCTGACCAAATTCAAAATGTGCCACATTAGCCTAACGGCTCACAGGATAATTTAGCGCTCAGGCAGGGTTCTGATTTGTAGACAACCGGCGAGGCAAAGCCAAATAGCTAGAAACACTCAATGTCACTAAATCAAATAGCTAATAATTACGGCACAACGTGGTCTGGAATAGGCAGACATACTCTAATGGGAAATTCTTGCTTAAATAGCACTTCTTGCTACCTTAATCTGAATAAACACTCGCGATCTCATTTACATTCTGGCGTGAAAAGCTTGGGTGAAAAGAGTGTAACAGAAAAGGGCCAACTGAAAATGAACTATTACTTAAATAAATAGATAAACCTCACACACTTGACGAATCCGTTTTCTCGTCTACAGGATTGGGCAATGACAACTTTGAGAGGAATTTCGTGGTTAGAAATGTCTCCGATTTTAACCAAGTACAAAGTGAGTTGTGATCACATGCTAGCTCATCGATGTGTGAAGATGAGTTTTCAGTGGTCTCTGTTCGCTAACTAAAAGTCCGTTGCTAAGTCACTGATTTGCAAAGCTGAGTTTCGACGGTCGCTGTTATAAAAAAATATGATGTGAACACCAGAAGACTTCCTTATACGGCCTCAAATTATACACAGTTTTTGCTCCACTTCATTTAAACTATTCCTCGAATTTCATCACAGAAATATTTCGCATTCAATTAATTCAGTTCTTACTTCGCTCGAAGCAAAAATACATCAAAACTCAAAACATCTTCAATAAAAATTATAAAATACAGAAAAACATAAAACACCAAATGCAGTTAAAATAGTTAAAAAAGAACAGTTTTTACATTCAAATTAGAGCTTCTATGCAAAAACAAGCAATTCGGCCAGCGGACAAGAAGGCAGATTTTTCAGTGCATAAAACTGAAAGCTACTTTTGATACCACTCGGCAAAAAGACATTGAAGGTGCAGAAACTGAATTCCCTTTCTGCTGAGTTTCAAATGTAAATAAATGGCCGTCCGTTAGGCTTAACTCGCCACTTTTGTATTATTGATAATTCTAAAATTATTGCATGCTCATTAACTACAGGCATAAAAACCTTAACCGGAACATAAAAACCACATAATTCAATCACTTTTAAAGCAAAAAAATGCGCAATTTACCAACATATAAGAACAAAAAACTAAGCTCACCGAGCCAAGTAAGTGAGTGGGGATATATATATATATGCATTTATACGTCTTTGGTGCAGCCGATTACAACGAAAAAGGGAGGTGCACAACTACATGTTATAGCAGTCCCATGTACAAAATTTCAACTTTCTACTTCTACTTGTTCTTAAGTTATGTGAGATACATATATACGTACATGTGTACGAACGCAAGGACGAATGTCAAGAAAACGTCTCTTCTGAATCCGTTTTACAATCCTTTTTGGCAAAAACAGTCTTTTATTGTGGCCATACGTACAGATGTCACGCAAAAACGTTATTCAAATGGCTTCGAGAGCGGTTGAAATGGCTACTTTAGTTGAATTATGACACCTGAAATTTTTCGTAATTACAGTATTTCCTGTACCAGGGAGTAAAAAGGAATGGCATGAAAAGTATGAATGTGGAACAAGCAAGGGGTTGGTTAGGCTCAATTTGACTAAAAATTTTTTAAATATTTGGAATGAAAAATTGCTCATTTTTTCGAGCAATAATATGATTATTCAATATTTGAACTTATTTTATAGAAACTGTTTTTAGATTTGAAATGCGTCATTCTTTCTTTCTTTCTTTTTTTTGTTTTTTTTTTTTGTTTGTTTAAGTTCAGCCAATCTAATCGTATTGTTTGCTCGTTACGACTGTTAAGTATATAACAGGTTTCGTTTGATTTATGTAATTACGGTAATGCCTCGAGTGCTGTCTGCCTAAGGAGAGAGATGCATTCGTGGAAGACTTTCTAAGGAAAACTGGCTTGTATATACATGGGGAAAACCATGAAAACGACCATGGAGCCAGTCCGTTCGGAGGATTCAAATCTCGGACCGAAATACCAGTGCTCAGCGACTTTACCACTCGGTCGCTGTTGTGCCTAGTATATAATAGGAATATCGACCTATGGTATTAGTGTTTGAGTGATGTAGAAAAATTCTCATTTACCAAGGTTGTTGCTAATGAAAGTGTTTGGGAATAATCAACACTTGTTAATACATTTATAATATCAAGGCAATACAGGAAATCTCAGGTAGAACTGAGGTAGAACACAAATAGAATACAAATGAAAGTTAACAGGCTTTACAAACATTTAAATTGAGACTTCTGCATCAAAACATGGGTAGAATCCCTCCCTCGCCAATATATCGTTTGCTTTTGACTCTGCCGAGATTTATTGTGCAAAAGTGGCACTAATTTATTGTAACAAAATTACATTTTTCACCATTAAGCCGTACATAATAATACACAGATTACTGTTTTATTTGGGTCTTTCACCAACCGCTATCGTCAAATGGAGGTAAATGGTGTCATAAAAGTGAAACAGGAGCATTTGTGAGCATTTTTTAATACTATTTTACCAAATAAGTTGGGTAAATTTATCAGCTTCCAATTTCAGATTAGCTTTATCAGTTTCCATTACATTTAGCATTACAAATTTACAATTTCCGTTACAAATAGTATTACCAGTTTCCACTACAATCAAGCCAAAATGAAATTTAATTCAGCACCTGTAACATATTTTAATTTGGTGAATTTCATAATTCTGAATATTTGAAATACCGTTTCTCTGACGGAAACGATACTTTAAACCAAACTACGGTGATAATATCGAAAGTATATTTTGCGTTAAAATTGGCTTTGAACTCCCGACAATAACACGACCTTTTAACGAAATTTTGGGAAAAATTCAATGACCTCTCCTCGACAAGATCCTTCTCTAACCCCCACCCCACTCTACTCTACCCACGTTTTCCCTCAGTTTCATAACCTCGTCGAAATGAAGAAGCGCCCGGGCGGACACCTCTCCTTCGCTCCCCCTCCCGAGTAGAATAATAAGGTCCGGGCAGAATTGTAGTAATAACTTGCAAATGAGAAGAGCCACCGGTGGCAAACTTCCGAACCAGGATGAACTTCTTAACGGGCACTTTTATCGGGAGAGACAGAAGTCGGGCATATTGCTTCTGGGGAAGTAATTAAAAGCGGTGCTGGATCCGGGCACGTCCTGGACAGTTTAAATTATATCGTCTAGGACATCGCATACATTAACTCTCGCTTTGGCCCTGTATTTTTAGACTCCTGAGAAATGAAGCTCTCTGCGTGTGATGAATTCGGGCAGGGAAGACTACGCGCTTCAACTCTTCAGTGAGCACTCACCTGTGATTTTCAGACTTGAAATTTTAAACTCGGAAATATGATACGAATATATAAACTAGGCAGGATACAAGTCGCATCACTACCATGTTTTAGTTAGCTTTCAAGTAAAACATGAAAGATAAGTATGAAATTGTTTTAATAGTACCTGTTTGAGCGGTCAGCTGCACAAAATAATTATCGGAAAAAAAAAATCTGATAGGTAGGTTAAACATGAAAGATAAGTATAAAATTTTTTTAATACTATCCCTTTGAGCGGCCAGCTGGACGAAATAATTATCACAAAAAAAAAATTAAAATCTGAAAGGCTCCAGATTTTAAATTACGTCCAAAGGGGTGTTTTTTTAACGTTTTGCGTGTTACCTATATTTATTAAATACCATGTTCTTCGCACTTAAACCATAAAATTCAGTTCAACAACAATGTCGTAAAATAATTTTAAAATGAGTATATCCTTAGAATTTCCGGTAAACGGTTCCGCACGCTGGAGATAAAAAGGTTTTTTTTTCCCGCCCCCGTAGAGTGTTGCCATTGCTCGCTTTGAAACCGTTGAGTTTGTTAATCAAAAATTCGTTAAAGTTTCAAAAAATATCAAATAGATAATAAAACAAATTCCAAATTCCAAATTTGGGCTTCCAGATGCCCATATTCGGTTGGAAACGTACGTTATTCAAAATTGGTTAGCTCTAGATACCGTTGTTTTATCACAATGCGCGAAACAAATATACATTTATGCGGATTCTTCATTATTTGATTTCTTTAAATATAATACAGGGCGGTAATATTTGGTGGCAACAGTTTGAAAAGTGAAACGGGCATTCAGAGTGAACCGATACAAAATCGCAAAACGAAAACAATATTCCTTCAAGGACAAAGCCCCTTTGGACTCAGAAGAAAAATTATGTAATGATTGTAATAAGCTCAGTTAATTTCAGTTCATAAAAATGATTAGACATCTCAAGATTTAAATGAATTTCCGTTTAAATCAATCTGATTAAAAAGCATAGAAAATATTGTTGCTTGCGCACGGGTTCATAATGGATTGAATTTCAAGTCCGTTTAAAAGTTAATACAATTTATTCTAATCACAAGAAATACAAAAAAAAGGCTGGATTATTCCTCAAACATATTCGTACACTATCACAGTATCACGCAATATAAACAGTAGCTATATTTTAAACTACTAAAACGTTAAATAGAACGCAATCCAAAATGCAGAGAAAGCTAATAGGATCTTACCGCGAATTCGCTACAATCAGCAATAACAACTAAGTAAACAGGTGAGCTGAGATGTTTCTCTCCGGCATTTTAAAGCTCTTAAATCGTGCACGAGAATGCTCTGGCAATTTCTATTTTCTCGAGGTTTCTGGAAAACAAAAGAGTAGAATTACGGTTACAGTTAACAATTACATTTATTAAAATTAAATATCAATTACGGAGATAAACTTATATTCAATGTTAAACGCACCTGCTCTTGTATTTTACTTTTCCGGCGTAGCTTCCTCTTAAAATTTGTCACGCGCTACATTGCATGGGGAAATTAAACAACTTTAATCATAATTCTAGTAAAAAAAAAAAGTCTAACTTAATACGAAATCCTTAACAATATTCTCAAGAACTACGTTAATTACATTTAAATCGCTTAGTTTATTAACCGATAACAGACGGGTTCAATTTGAGTGTTAAATATCTTACTCTTTGCTGAATGGCAACACGCTGGAGGGTGGATGATAAAATAGATTTATTTCGGACCGTAAGTCATCTAGCGTCCACATCAGATTCTTTTTTAATTTTCCGTAGACAGTTTAGTTTCATACTAATGATCTGTGATAGCAATTTCTCCATTGCTCTTCAATAAGCGAACTATGTAATTAATAAATAAATATGAACTTTTTCTATTCGGAGAGGACTCCCTTAGTTAATAGATTATTAAAAAATATTTACTATATGCATTTTAGAAATTTATTTTATTTATTAGTCCAAAGGGGAAATTTGCCCAGAAGGACTATTAATTTCGTTTTGGCATTCTGCGTGGATTCACATTTTAGTTGTGTTGCTTTTCAAATTGTTGCCACCAAATATTATCGGCCTGTATTATATTTAGAGAAATTAAATAATGAAGAAGCTGCATAAATGTATGTATGTTTCTCGCATTGTGATAAAACAAAGGTACCTAGAGCTATCAAATTTTGAATAACGTAATCCTCCTCCGAATATGGGCATCTGGAAGCCCAGATTTGAAATTTGGAATTTCTTCCATTATTTATTTCATATTTTGTAAAATTTTAACGAATTTTTGATTAACAAACTCAAGGATTTCAAAGCGAGCAATGGCAACGTTGTACAGAAAAAACATTTTTATCTCCAGCGCGAGACTGTGCATCGGAAATTCTAAAGGTACGCTCAATTTAAAATTATTTTGCGATATTGCTCTTGAACTGAATTTTATGGTTTAAGTGCGAAGAACATGATATTTAATAAATAAAGGTAACACAGAAAATGCTAAATAAACGCTCCTTTGGACGTAATTTAAAAAAAAAAACCTTTGGACGTAATGTGAAAGCTGAAACCTTTCAAATTTTTTTACTTTTATTTAATTATTTTCTTAAAAAAAAGTTCCTTTCTCTCTGTCTCTCTGTTAAAGGTTCTAAAATTAGGGGATTGTCATTGTCTAAAATTTTAGGATCAGGACATTAGTTAGCCGGTTATCCATTTCGTTCAAGCGGAAATGGCTCTTATTGTTACTCATGGGGAAAACTACGAATATACCCGTGAAGAGGGTTCGTTTGCAGGGTTTCAAGTTGATTCGAACTACCTATGTTCAGCGGTTTTACAGCTTGACCGCTGGTGGATCCCACAACTGGTTAACTGAGAGGAATGGGTGCATAAAATTGAATTGAATTGATCTGGTGCAAGACTGAACTGAACTAGGACAACAACAAAAAGCGATCCATTTCATTAGAGTGTGATTATCCTGCCTGGATTTTTACTGGGTATTTCCAAGTGTTAAACGCACAGATAGAAAGAAAAGCTAAGATACTAGCACAGTTGAATATTGAAACTGCGGATTGAAAGTCAGAAAAAAATTCAGCCGTAAAATATACCGCTCGAAGAATAATCTGCATCAAAGAGAATAGGAAGAGGAAAACTTTGTCGATAATAAAATTTAGCAAAATTGTTTGTTGACTTGTGAGAAGTATCACAACTTTTAAACATGAATAATTTGAAATCGAAGGTACCAACAAAATGAGATTTCGGCTATCGGCAAAAGTGTCTGGATAAAAACAAAAACTACCACGCTTTAAAATTCATAAAAATACTCTTAAAACATGCCTTCTTAACTGTCTTTTACACTTGGTCGACGGAATTATGGAGCATATGTTCTAGATACCGTTCCTTATTGTTCTCCCATGGGTTTTTAGATCTTAGTTCAACTCCGCTTTATGGGCAGAGAAAGGAGTATAAAATCTTTCCTCCACTATATATGGCGTTTGGAATTCACTACTCCTATCAGAACCCCTTTTTTCCCATTTCTTGAATACTATATAATCTTCTCCTAGAAGGATAGCTTAAAAAATAACCTGCTCCCTGCCCAGTCTATCCATTACCAATAGGACTGTCGGATTAAAATTTTTATTTAAAGCCAAATAAGAGTAATGAAAAGCTAGGGAGAAAAAAAAAAAAAAAACAGACAATTTGAGAATGTTTCATATATATTTTCCAAGATCCAATTAAACAAATTCCATTGGTTTTTTTCCTTGTTTTAATGGGAAAATGGATTTTTGAGGAACTATGAATTGTTTTGAGGATATTTCAAACTCGGGATCCTAGTTCAGGCCTCGTAAATGATAAATTCGTAAATTCATATAGAAATCGTAAGTTCATATATATTTTCCAAGATCCAATTAAAAGAATTCCAGTGCCTACTTTCCTTGTTTTCATGGAAAAAACGAATTTTTGAGGAACTATGAATTGTTTTGAGGATTTTTCAAACTCGGGATCCCAGTCCGAGTCTCGTAAATGATAATTAGGCTACAATATTATCTTCACATGTAAATTTCCAGTTTTAAATCATCAGTGTCTTTCACACTGAAATGGCAGATTATTCTGAGGCATTATGAGAAATAGATCTTACTGGATTCATCTTAAGCCTATTTCTTGAATATAAAGTAATCATCTTCTAGAAGAAAAGCTTTAAAAAATATAAAATAAAAAGGGGATTAATCTTTTGAAAAGTGTTGCTACTGCTCGCTATCAAATTGTAGAGTTTGTTAATAAAAAAATTTATAAGTTTTACAAAGTATGAAATAAAATTAGCATTCTCAAATGTTAAACA
>KK120322.1:71337-101220 GCA_000611955.2 Stegodyphus mimosarum
AAAAAAAAAAAAAAAAAAACTCCTAATCTTCATTTCAAATGTTATCTTTTTAACATATCCTATAAAACATATGATATAAATGCTATAATTATGTTATGTTCTGTGTTACTAAGAAAGCATTTTTGATTTCGGCATAAAAATAATTTTTTTAAGTTACTATACACCACTTTTCTTGCTATATTTTTAGTTTCACGGTATTGACAAAATTGTGTAGTATTGTTTTCTAATAATCTACCTTAAAATGTTTTATTTTTGCTCGGATATTAAAAAATTTTCTGTTTAGTTTCATTTCATAATCCAGCTTTATTCGAAAACGGAAATTAAATTTGAGTATTGTAAAACTTTTTAATTTCTGGAACGTAACTGCTTCATAGTAATAACACTAAAAACAAGCGTGATTAGAAAATTATCTAGAGATCAATTATCACAGAAATATAAACAAATTACTTCTCTGAAAAATAAACAGCAAAATATTTTCTCTTTTTCACATAAGGAATATATTTTTTATCCATATTTCATTACTATCATTTTTACTTTGCTTTTGACTTATCATTAAAGCAATTTCTTTAGTATTCTGTGTTTTCACTTTAACTCTTTCTCCGTTTATATTTTGCTTTATGTTTATGTTTCCGAACTTAGTTTTAATTTCAAGTATTTTAAGGGGACTTTTTTTCTTTCAAATAGAAATTTTCTCAGATTAAATATCTACCTTTAGAAAATATTAGATATTTGAAAATGATAAGAAAAGTGTTTTATGACACTTTTAGTTTTTTACTCCCCACATCTTCATCCTGAAATTCTCTATCCAGTGAAAACAAACTGAAATTTTTTAAGAGTTTATTTTCTATTCCTGAATCCTTTCCTAAAATTATTACACCAAATTTCTTACACAGATTTTGTGTCAAAATATATAATAATAATAATAATATCAGCGGCACTGTAAATATTATATTAAATTATTTAAAAGATAAATTAATAACGTAACGCTTCAATCTGAATTATAGAAATGGTAGTAATATAAATAATACATTGTATTTTGCTACTCTGATTTTTATATTATTCTTAATACGATACACAACTTGAAAAAAAAGTGTCATCTCTTTCACATTTACTTTAGAATTAATATATATAGAAAGGAGAACTTAAAAATGTGAATTAATATATAATTTCGGGGATAAATTCTATCAGGTCGACATTTTTGCCCACTTCACACTTAGTGTCTTTAAAGGCTAAAAATGGCGTATGGCACGCTATTTCATTAATGCAATTTTATTTACACACATGACAGACAATGAAACAATGAACAACACGTGTTAACGTAGATATATAAAAAGTAGGATGCAAATTTTGATGCCTGCTTCAGTTTCTCAGTTTTCGCAAAAAAAAAATCATTTAATTTTTTATAATATTCAAACCATGTTAAACACAAGGACCCCCCCAAAAAAGTTTAGTAATTTGTAATTCACAAGCACACGTATTTGTTCTGAGAAGAATATACAACAACCGGGTAGACGAAGTATTAATAAAATATTTAATTACTGTAGCAGACTTGAGAAGCCACAAAGTTATGTACACTATATATAAAGTTTGAAACTTCATAAAATCAATCTCACACGGCTGTGAAACTCATGCCATATCTCGGAGACAGGAGGAGTAAAAAAATGAGAAAGGGTTCAGATTTTACACGGCTGCCCAAAAGGACTTCTTAAGGTTTTTTACGCTCTCACTAAGCTCGCAGTCTACCAGTCTGCTAACCCATTTTTGTTTTTTTTAGATTTATTATAACGCATCATAAGAGCAAAATTACAAAAAAAAAAAAAAAAAAGGTAAAAGAAGCATACGTTTGGAATTCTCAATGTAGCGTTGAGTGCTGGCTTATATTTCTAATTTTCCAGTCTTTTCTTAGCTCATCATATCAGTGTTCAGTTTCCTTAGTAAGATGTCTTGCAAAATTTTTTGTCTTTTAATTATTCACGTTTTGTGTGCCTACATTATTTATTAAGTATCACGTCCTTTCCCCTCACGCCGCTTAAAATTCAATTTAACAGGAAAATCACAAAATGTTTACAAACACCGTATCTTTAGAATTTCCGATAAATAGTGTCGCACGCTGGAGATAAAAATGTTTTATTCGGTACAGTGTTGCCACTGCTCACTTTCAAATGGTTGAGTTTGTTAATCAAAAGCCTAATAAAATCTTACAAAATATGAACTATAAAATCCGAGCTTCCAGATGCACATGTTCGAGTGAAGGACTACGTTATTCAAAATTTGATGGCTGTAGGTACCGGCGTTTTTCACAATGCTAGGAACATATATACATATACATTCTTTATTATTTAATTTTTTTAAATACATTACTATTGATACATATATTACCATTGATAATTACATTAAATTACCACTGATACATTTTTTAAATACAAATATTGAGTGATAATATTTGGCAGCAACAATTTGGAAAATGGTTCGCCGTTTACAGTGGAAGATGAAAAATCCCGTTTCGAGATTAATAACCTTTTTCGGTTAACGCTCCTTCGGGCTAAAAAAAGTTAAGAAAAAGTTTACTTTTTGTCAACGACAAAAAACTAAATTATACAAGAGAACCTAAATGAAATTAAGATTCTCTTGTACAAAGTAATCAAATATGACGCAACTGTTTCACAGCCAGTGAGAGAGAAGAATGTTATTTTCTTATAATTATTCCTTTTCGTCACAAGACGTACAATGAAAACGTCAACTACAGATGACTTATTTTCTTACTGATACGTATAACACTTTTTGGTGACTGTACAAGGAGACAAAAGGAAATTTCAACACTTTGTACAAAATGATTGTTTTTGTATATATGAAATGATACTTTACAAATATCATTTATCGAGAAGTAGTGAGCAACATACACTATTGTAGCGCTAATAAGAGGATCATATTAAGAGCAAACAGCAGCATTTGTAAAGAAAAGCTGAATTTTAAAAGAAAAAAATTTAAGTAATTAAAGTTCATAAAAATAGTAGCCGTTCTAAACGGAAACACTTCAAATGATTTGGAAAAAAAATTAATAGTTGAATGCCAACGTTCAATTATTAATTTTTTTGAAAAGTTTACCATTTAATTTAAACAATTTATGATTTTTAGCATCCGCTCTACACGTACTTAACATTCTTTTTTAAAAATAAATAAGCCTTTTCTTTTCTTAAATATTCATTTGTTATTTCTAACTTTCTAAGTGGTAATTAAATAGAATAATATAAATACAACAAGAATAAAACTTGTTGAGAAAATAAATTTAAAAATTTAACAAATTAATCAAGTTAATTATTCTTAAAGATATGTAACTACGAATCAACTTTCAAACATTACCTTAATTGACGAATTTAATTAAAATTTTTAATTTAACAGTTTATGATAGTTGTCAACCGCTCTATTTGTACTTATCACTTATTTTTACAAATAAATAACATTTTTTTAATATTTATTTGCTATTTCTAACTGGTAATTAAATCATAAAATAACGTGGTAATTAATAAAATTTAATTATTAAAACGTATTGCAAAAATATTTTTAATAGTTTAACAAATTAATCAAGTTAATTGTAGTTTCCATATAGGTACGTAATTACCGAATCAAATTTCAAAAATTATCTTAAATTTAATGATTAAAAATTTGATGACGAATAATGAAATTTGATGAATCATTAAATTAACGAATTTAATGATTAAAATTTTTAATTTAACAGTGTATGATAGTTGTCAAACGCTCTATAGGTACTTAACGTTTGTTTTATAAATAAATAAACTTTCTTTTGACTTTTAATGTTCATTTCCTGTTTCTAACTTTCTGAGTGGTAATTAAATCATAGAAAAAAAAATTATTTTAAAAATTTCACAAAATAAATTTCAAAAATTGTCTTAATTCATGAATTTAACTATTAAAATTTTAATCGGTTTATAATAGTTGTCAACCGCTCTATGTATATTTGACATTTATTTTTATAAATAAGTAATTTTTTTTATATTTATGTGTTATTTCTAAATTTCTAAGTGGTAAATAAATTATAGAATAAAAAATATTGTGAAAATTTAAAAGCTTCACAAATTAATTATACGTTGCTTATACATATGTAAATACGAAGCAGATTTTTAAAACTATCTTAATTGATGAATTTAATGCAGGAAATGTATTTAACTTTCTTTTACATACATTGTTGCAGTTTTAAAAATGTGTTAATTATGATACTTTCAAAAGTTATATAGTCTAAATATCGAAGAAAACAAGAGGAAAAGGTCATTATAAATTTAAAGTACAGTTACCAAGTTATTAAAGTACAATTTAAACTTTGAGTGATAGCAAACATCACAGCTTTTGAAGAAAGATATAAAAATAATTAATGCAATATTGCAACAAATATAAATTTTTTAATTGCTTTATAATAAAAATTTTAATTTCATAATGAAATACATACAATTAAATTCTTGAAAACTGCCATTTTGGTTACTACTCAATGGAAATGGAAAACATAATAACACAAGTCATAATCAAATTATTGCACCTTCACTTTTGACCATAAACGTTTTTAATTCATTACACAAGAAGCATCACTCCAACAGTTTGAACCTTCGAGTAATTTTCATGACAAAATATTTATTATTAACACTGCTAATTTGAAAGAACTGGTGATGAAACATGAAAGCAGCTGTACAGAACTTGTCTATTTTAAGGCTAATTTCACAGCCAGTTTCAAGAAAATACAACAATGGGAGTTTATTTATTGATGAAAGAAATTTTTTCAATTAATACTGAAAATTTCAGAGGCAGCTATCTCAGTTTATCATTCGACATATAGTAACATATTTCTTGATTCAGTAATGTTGGTCCGATTCCGATGCAGAGTAGTCCACATATCAACCTTAACGATAAGATAATAGTTATCACATCAATGAATTAATACAGTGTCTCATTTTTGCTATTAAATTAATACACATATTCAATATATTACTTTTTTTGCTTTGGCTTAAAGAAGTCGGGAGAACTGCTGTTCAAGTAATTTAATGGACAGTTACATCCAATAATTTACATTAATACTAGAATCTTATTATTTGATTATTTAATGGATCATGGGGTGTATAATTCGACCGCCTCATCCGCGATCATGAGCGCAAATACGCATGCGCCATTCGGATCGAATTATTCTTAAAATAGGGTGGGAGGATGGGAACTTTTCTTTCCTTAGAGCATATAAATTCCTCTTTCCGGAGAAGACTCTCACTATGACCTTTCACGTCGCAGCAAGAAATAACGCCTCTTCTGAACGAGTCTACGTGGTTTGGCAGAATGCCAGCCAAGGTTGCATTTGAGATGGTCGAACTATAAAAGTAAGCTTGTAATTATATTTAGACGTAAAAACTAGCATACAGTATTTATGGGCATCGTTGTCACTGACACGTATGCAAGTTAAATTAATTATTTAAGTTTATTAACTCTTTCAATTAAAAAATTTACTATTCAGAAGGGTTTCGCCTTTACGCAACCCAACCTTATACCATGTGAACTAAAAAAGAATGGATGGTTAAATCAAAAAAGCACACAAAGTAGCACTTACAGACAGGTTCTCTTAAGAGCTGTAAATATTTTGAGAATTAATATCAATTAAATATATATTTATTTAAGAAAAAAATCAGTATTTTTTAAATTACTCCAGAGTATTTTAGTAATTAGCACTTCTTAATTCTTGTTTTGAAGCAACATCTAGCCTCAAATGCAAAGCGCAGACCCCCAAAGCTCGTAAATACATAACTTAGAAACGTTTATGCTCATAGAAAATTAATTTTGCATGGACTTGAAGAAGGGGAACCAATAATACAGTAAAAATATCTGCTGTCTTTCTTGCTCGCCAAGTCGATATTTAAAAACTGGTTGTTTAGGTTTTTCGGCACAAGAGCCAGATTGGCTATAGCTCCCAAAACGAAATTGAAAGAAGCTTGAATTCTATTTGCCTTGTGTTATAAATACTGCTGCATTCAGCTTACAGTCGCGAAGTCAAAAAAAAACTGGATAACGTCTGTTATCTAACTGCTTATTGTTAACCAACTGCTTTGTAACAAATGAATGTGTAACAGTGCCGATTTAAAGGCTTGTTTGGTTACTTTAAAGCGCTATTACAGATTCATCTGCTTCGGACGAAAAACTGTTTCAAGCCATTTTTCTCCCAAATTGATTATTGCCAGAAATACGGACGCTTTTTTTTTTCGTCCCTTCTTAAAAAGTTGTAGATTTACACTTTCACCCAATCAACAACGAACTAATGAATTCCAATGGCAGTTCTTTGCAGATAATTCCTCTGTTGGTATTGCAAAATCAGTTTCGCCTTTACGTGGCAATTCCAAAGTGATCTGTGGTAACTGGCTGTTACATATCACGTCACAAAGCAGAAAAATTGCACTAAACAGCTGTTCTTCCGAAGTATTTTGATATGTGATACAGCGCTTACAGATCAAGAACTTCTATTGTTTAAATCCACTTATTCCGAAACCATTATGTATCGTATTTATTAGCTCAAGGCAAATATAATTTGGGATGAACGATTAAAATGAAACGCAGGTAGGTCTTATCGCTAATGATCGGTAAATAGACACTCAGTCGGAATCGGAATCCTTCTTGCAATCATCAATAGTCAGTGTCATCGGTCCAACTGCTACCTCTTGGGATCGCTGTGAGGCATCAGAGCAGCCGCCATGCACATGAGCAACCTCTGATCGGAGACACCCACAAATTCGGGATGCCCCCCACCCAAGGGTCACTGAAGCGGCATATACGGCCAATTGAAGGAACTCCCGCTCAGCAGCATGTCTCGAATGAGAGTCTCTATGGGCGTCTTTCCTACTAGTCGCACGAAGAAGAGTTGTTCGATCACCTGGGAACTAACAGTTCGAAGAGAAGGTAGCCGGAGTAGTAATTTTCCAAACCGGGTAGGTTGGTTGGGGTATTGTGTCCTACAGTATTCTTCAAGGGCGCACTGGGATTTCTCTTGGAGGCTCTCTATGTGGGCCACATCAGAAAGACCACAGGCATCTAGGAAAAAACAAAGTACATATTATTACTTAATTGATTTACATTTTATTAGCTTTTCAACATGTAATATCACCGGAAAGATCAGTTCTAAACACCCCTGTTACTCGAGAGAAAACAATTAGCCACTTAAGCTGGTATCAGACACCCATGTATTTCGGACGAACAACTGTTTCAAATAATTGTTCTTCTACCTGCTTTATTACTGAAATAAAGACGCATGATTTTTTCCTTCCTTTCACAAAAACTATAAATTGTTCCTTTGCAACAGCCAATCAGCAACCAACATCGAATTCCCCATTAACCATAATTTGTAGTGGAGAATTAGTTTCCCCTTGACATGGCGACCCCCACAAAGTGTTCCACGCTGATTGGCTGTTTTGTATCACGTGACAAGCAGGAGAATTGTATTAAACAGTTGTTCTTTCGAAATGTTTAAAAATTCACAGTACGCTGAAGAACTGATATCGTAGATAACCAGAAACATTTAAATGATAGCATCACAATCAATTAAAGGTACCACTTTTATTACAAACACAGTTAAATATATAATGAAGGCGTAAAATTGCACACTCAGACAATTAAAAGCAATTTATTGATTAAGGAAATGACATAATGCCGAGCAAGAAACTTGTAATCAGTCAATTAGACATGTGACACGACACTCCTCCGTTAAGTAACTGGTTATAGCTATAAACAAATTTGAGAATGACATCACATTCATTGAGTTAACATTTCAGACCTTTAAATGTGATTAGGATCTTACATGGAAAAGTATAATATCATGCTGACTTCCACCATAATCAAGCATTAATTTTTATTTTCATTTACTTATTTATATTTGTAGGCAGTCAAATAATCAATACAAAAGACGAGAACACTTTGTAAAACAACTTTTCAAATACTTAATAGCAAGCACAAAATTTAATCGAAATAATCTTAAAACAAGTCAAAAAGTTAATCTTAATGATAGTAAACATAATAATGAGATTATAATGATATTAATAATGAGAAAACACAAATACCGAAAGAAAAATTTGTTTTATAAAAACCTGAAAGCTTCTATATTTCATATTACCCCCAAAAGGTTGGGTTTTTTAACGTTTCGTGTGTTACTTTTATTTATTAACTATCAAATTCTTACCACTTAAACCTTAAAATTCAATTCAACAGCAATATCATAAAATAATTTAAAAAGAACATATCTTTAGAATTTCCGGTACACAGTCTCACGCGCTGGAAATAATTTTTTTTTTTTTTTTCCATACAGTGTTGCCATTGCTCGCTTTGAAATTATTGAATTTGTTACTAAAAAACTCGTTAAAGTTTTACAAAATTTGAAACAGATAAGAAAACAAATTCAAAATTCGGACATCCAAGTGCCCATGTTCGGTTGGAGGACTACGTTATTCAAAACTGGATGGCTTTAGGTACCGTTGTTTTTTCAAAATGCGAGAAACATACGTACATTCAGCCAGATTCTTCATTATGAATTTTGTTACACAGGACCACAATATTTGGTGGCAACAATATGAAATGTGATACGCCGTTTATAGTAATTCAACGCAAAATGCCGTTTTGAGACTAATATACCTTTTGGGCTAATAAGAAAGATATATAAGGAAAAATCGCCCGGTTTTATACTCTTTCCTTCTGTAAACAAAATGACAAACAAAAGATAAGAAAAGCCTGTGGTACGGCCAACCAACCTCCTGTACTCCTTGGAAATTACTCTGGAGTGTCTCTCAACAAAAGAGAAGGCTATACCTATTCATTATAAGGGCAATTCTATGCCTGGGGGTCAGCCTCAAAGGCAGAATTCCACTACCTTCAGGCAGCACAGAATAAGATTCTGAAAATAATTGTAAATGCATACTACCTGATTAGAAACAAACTGATCCATGACGACTTGAAAATCGACCCTACAGTGAACCACATTATTAATCTTAACAACCATGTCCTCAAAGCTGGATCTAGCTGAGTAAGGCTCCTTCTGGAGCCATATAAAAAACTTCACAATAGTGTCAGCATCAGATATTGTATTAATTACCCATTTGTTAAGGAATAAAAGAATACTCATATGCTACCGATTGCAAGTAACTGTCTAAACATGCATTATTTTCACAGGCATATAACGAAATGTGCAAGTCTGTAAGTGAAAGTAATTACCCACAAACTAAAGTGCAAAATTAGTAACTGACATGTTCTCATTATCAAAATTAATGGACTGTCATTGGCTAAACATATGTAGCATTAAAACCACGATAAAAGTCAGCACTTGCAGCGGTAACTGAATTTACACTTTTGCAGTTGTTTGTGCTAAATGTTACTTGTTCCCATTGTCAATCTGTCTAGGACCAAAAACCAAAAGATCGTCCACTTCATCAAAGAAGGATGGGGGAAGAGATTTGTTAAAAAAAAAAGTGCGAAGAGGGAATGAGAGAATGCGAAAAGGGAGGGAGCAACAGACACTACGAAGACGCATGTAGGACAATCACTTGATAGATCACCCCCGTCACCGTGGCAACGGGAAACGCCTACCGAAACCTCATTCGCAACGCATCGCCAAGAATTTATCGCCAAGTTCGGTGATCGACAAATCACAATTAACAGAAATTCAAAGAGTAAAAATACGAAATTTTTAAAGGTGTTTTTGATAATTTAAAAATCTCCTTGGAAGGACCACTGAGCAAAACCGTGCCCTTCCTACATGAAAATAAAAACATTGAAAGTTAAATCCATGAATGCATCTGCCTGTTTGTTTATTTATTTGTTTATAAGGCGGAGAGTCGAGTTTAAGAGCGGTATCCTTGATTCCAAAATTTCGTGGGAAGCCATTTCGACCATTCTCATCTCCGTGCGACTTTTAATCAGCTGAAACATTAATTAAAAACTCTGAAACGCTAATTTTCGCACTCATTTTTTCCAGTGGCAACAGTCGCAACACGAGATAAAAATGCTTTATTTCGAAGAATGTTGCCACTGCTCCCTTTCAAATCTTATTAAGCATATTATTATTGCATAGGGTCATATTCTGACTTTGAAGAAAGCACGCAATCTCGTGTGATGTCATTCTATGTCGAAAAGTTTTCGTTAATGTCAGCATTTTATATAAATAGCTGCTGTTGCAACTTTTTTGCTTCAGATTTGGATTGCCACATTAATTCTTTTATTCGTATTGGAAAAGAAAGTTAAAGTTTTTGTTTCCTGGTTTGGCAACATAAAATTATTTACTTATTAGTTGCTGCTTGGACAGAATGAACTGATTTTATTCATAGTAAAATGTTTTTATACATTTTCTTTTCAGGTGTACATAGAAATTGTAAATTTTGTTTTTAAAATGCTTTTATACATTTTCTTTTCAGGTGTACATAGAACATGTAAATTTTGTTTTGCCCGCTAGTATTTCTTAAAACTCGAGTTTATGAATCGTAGTAAATAAATCAAGCTTAAAATTATATTTCGTCCGAATTAACAATGGAATTTTAAATGTAACATATTAATATTATCAATCGACTTCTCGATTAATGTTAATTCTGGAACTCATCAGGTTTAACTGTATGCAAAAGGAAAACTTTTTTGTTGACAGCAGACAGTTTGGAATTTTCTAAAACTCTAAATAGCTTTTTCCGAGAAATCGAAACAAGTTGCTAAGTCTGCAATGATATTTCAAAGCTCTCAAACTTAAATACAGCAGAAAATAAATATTTTCTAAACATTCACAGCCGCAATCAATTGCTACGTTTCAAAATGACTTAAACTTCGGAAATTATTGATTTATGAACAACGCAGTTCGAAAATCTAATTTAAATACCCCGTAATAAATAAAAGAAAAATATTACTATCTTTAAACTACTTATCTTTAAACGAAGTTTGAATAAAATAGAAATAAATTAAAGCAGTCGAAATAAACAAATAAATGAAAATAAAACATGATTACAAATAAAATAAATAAAGCAGTTTAAAAGCGTTTTCGATAATTATAAATGTAGTTATTTTACTTGTAATTTGAAAATCTCTGCAACTGTAAGTAAGATGTATTTATTAATCCCATAAAAAAGAAAGAATGTTAAGTGTCTTTATAATTAAAATTATTAATACTTTCTCCATTAATTGATTTCATCTACATAGTTTGCATACATAATTTTATTTTGATAATACATTTATTATATTTTTTAACATCTTTTTATTGTAATTTTATCTTATATAAATGTAAAAGATATGTATCTTATATAAATGTAATATATATGCAAGATAAAGGTGGTAAACGCATTGTACTTTTAATTTATATATCTTACATGACACATTATATTATTACGTAAGACAAAGGTGGTGAACGTATTGTGATTTTAAGTTATATATATTACATAATACATTATACTGTAATATTATGTGAGATAAAAGCGGCCCAAAAGGGCGGTAGTCTGGAAACGGAGTTTTGCGTCGTCCATTATAAACCGCTATATCACTTTTCAAACTGTTGCCATAAAACATTATCGTCCTGTATTATTTTTAAAGAAATTAAATGAGGAAGCGTCTGCGTATATGTATGTATGTTCCTCGCATTGTGAAAAAAACGACAGTACCTAGGACTATTAAATTTTGAATAACGTAGCCCTCCACCCGAACATGTGCACCTAGAAGCCCGAATTTTGTATATTGAGTATTACATTTCATATTTTGTAAAACTTTAATGAATTTTTGCTTAGCAATTTAAACGATTCGAAAGCAAGAAGTGACAACACTACTGAATAAAACACCTTTGTCTTTAGCGCCTGAGACTTATCTGTCAAAAATTCTACAGATAAGGTGTTTTTAAATATTTTGCGATTTTTCTGTTGAAGTTTATACTGCGTAAGTGCGAAGAACATGATACTTAATTAATAAATTTAATACATAAAACGTTAGGCGGGAATTCCGAACATATGCTGCAATTCTACTTTTAAAATTTTTTTGTAATTTTGCTTTTGAATTTTATATGCCGTAAGTTCGAAGAAAATGATGCGTAATAATAAAGCTAAAAAGACAAAACGAAATGGGATAGCAGGAACGAGTGCAACAGCAGACTGGTAGACTATGAGCTCAGCCAGAGCGTAAAAATACATTAACAAACCCTTTTGGGCTACCGTTAAAATCTAAACTCTTTCACATTTTTCTTTTTAATTGTTATTTTTAACGTAGGTTAGAAAAAATATCATAATGATCTACTAAAATTATTCCATCAGGTGTTAGTTGCGGTATAATGTTTTTGAAATTTTACCTTACGCATTTTTTTCTCATATGTCTTGCATATTATATTTTTTATTGTAATTTAATCCTGCATAATACATTTATTACATTGCTTATTGTATGTTTTTCTCGCAATGAATACCATGTTTTTGACAGCGTTAATGTATGAGAAAACGGTTTCTCTTCATATACAGCTTGACATCATGACAATAAAAGCTTAATTTTATAGTATTTTATTTGATCAGAAATATGTAAAATAAAATAAAATTATTGAATGATAAGTGCCCTTTATTAATTTTTAATAATTCTCGTAAGCTGTTTATACTTCTGTAATTTTAATTAATTTTACCTATTTGATTTACACAATTGAAAAATTTTGTTTATGAATTTACTGAATACTTAACTTCTTATCTGTAACCCAAGTATGTTATTTCAGCAAAAATTATGCAATTAAAGTATCTGATGTGGACATCACATGACTTCCATGTACGGCCAATTAAATTACATACATTGTATACATTACTATTAAATTGTATGCATTAAATTATATACAGTTTTTGCTACACTTCATTTAAACTTTCCTCGAATTTCGTTAGAGATATATTTCGCATTCAATAACTTCAGTTCTCACTTCGCGGCAAGGCAAAAATAAATAAAAACTCAACCTTCATTAAAAATTGTAAAATATAGGAAAACCTAAAACACTGAATACAATTAAAGGAATTTTTAATTTCTATGCAAAAACAAGCAATTCGACCAGCGAGCAGGAAGACAAAATTGAAAATTTTGGCTTATGGTCACTCTGTGCAAAAAGACTCTGAAGTTGGTGCACAAACTGACTGACTTCACTATTCTACTAAGAACTTCAAAAAAGACAAAACCAAATGGTGGCCTCGTTAGGTTTCGCACCGCTTTAACTTTTGAATTGTTGATAATTCTACAACTATTGTATGCAGATTAACTAAAGATATAAAAATCTTAACAGAAACATAAGAATAACATAATTCAATCACTATTAAAGCAAAATATTCACCATTTACGAATACATTAGAACAAAAATACCAACTCACTGAGCCGGGTAACGAAGTGGCAATATATATATATATATATATATATATATATACATTTCCTATGGCCATCTGCCGAGAAGAAGAAAGGTGCATAACTGCATGTTATGCACCTTCCTTCTCCCATATACAAAATTTCAAACTCTACGACAACTTGTTTTCGAGTTATAATGTGATACATACGTACCAGTGTACGCACGTACAGAAAAAATCTCTTTGGAATCTATTTTAAATCCACTTTACAATCTGTTTTGGAATAAACGTTATTCTGTTCGTACGTACGGATGTCTTGCAAAAACATTATTTAAATGAATTCGAAAGCGGTCAAAATGGAATATTTCCATTCAAATATGATACCCGAAATTTTTCGCGATGACAGTACTTCCTTTACTTCGTACAGGGAAGTAAAAAGAAAACGAAATACATTTATTTCCTTAAAAACACACAAAACATACACTTTTTGAAAAATTAAACTTTTCTTTCTTCGACGGCAGGCAATTTTAGTGTTAAACATACACATCGATTTGCTGTGTTAACTTTACGTGTCCTTGTGTTATGAATGTTTCATACCACTTTAGTTTAAAATCCTATTTACTTTATTAAAAATAAAACCTTAATCGAGATTTCGTAATTTCGCTATTGAAAGTTACGGGGTTTCGCTTATAACCTAGAAAACACTGTTCTAAGCGCATGCCACCCAGGAATAACTTATATATCAATTTCATTTCCCATCTCACATTTCCCCGAGCAGGTACGTTAAAAGCCGAAAATGCCATCTGACCCCGAGGCTATAAAAATGAGCATATTAGACCTCTCCCTGACCGCCCACTCTTACCATATATTAGGCGGGGAAAAGGAATAAAATGCTGAGTAGGGAATTTATTCTTCCCTTCTTTTCCTGAAGAGGGAGTTGAGTCATCAGATACTTCTGTTACAAATTGGGATGCAGATGAAGAGATGTATTTCTTAATTTGCGTCCCCCCCTTTTTTTTTTAGCCCGGGGTTGTGTTTAGCGTGATTTTTACGTATATTTGGACCGAATTTTTGCTTCTAAGCTTCTCGCGAGAACTATAAATGTTACTATTTTAATTTTAATATGAAAATCTCCGCAACTATAAGTAAGAGTTATGAGCTTTGAACTGGATGTTTGTATCCGCTTTCAGCTACAGGAGTAGCATTTGCCAATAATCTTAACCCTTTGAGTACTAACGGGACATGTATCTCCCTCTAAAAATTTAAAAATTACTGCTGGGTTAAAAAGTACTTAGAATCTCCTGAATGTTGGGGATCAGCTTCCATAGTTGGAAAATCAAGACGCCGCTGTGCTCGTTGTACACAAATGAGCGTAGAGAAAAGAACAAAAAATGAGTTGCCCTAGTGTGTAATGTTCGCTTATGCAAGGAATGCTTTATCCTGTACCATACGATGCAAAATCTATTTCATATGATAAAGTTTCCCAGAAAAATAGGTGTGATTATAGTAAGTCGATCGCAACGTGTGGGACATAAGGCATCCAACAGGGCCTAATCCAAATTGGCCTGTGGGCCAGTCGAGTTAAATCGAAATCAGGATTACCTGTTTACACTCACAGGTTACGGGGAACCGCCAGGCTCGTGATTTTAAACCCCCATGCCCGAGACTGCCTAGGTACAGATCCTAGACAGTAGCTTCACGGGTTTTTCTGCGTCGATCTTTCCCCTCCCCGTATCATAAGTGAAAATGGCGGATCCTGTACAGAAGACATTCTGTGTATCGTTCTGTCATCACAATGCGCGGAAGATTTCTTCAGCGGTACGGACAATCACCCCCCAAATGCTAAAAACACATGCAGATCGCATAAAATGTTTGAACAAAAAAGATGTTTGAGCAAAGCAAAAAGTACCGGCCGGTCAGGTATCAGCGGAAAACGTTGAAAGAATTCTCCTCAAGTATGAAAGAAGCTCACGGAAATTGGCGCACGAAACTACAAATGCCACAGATACACTTTAAAAGATAAGCAGATTACATTTTGCCGAATATCAACAGATTCGAATGAAAAGTGATACGAGGTATTTATAATGATTCAACGCAATATCCCATTTCGGGACTGAGCTAAAAAAAAGAAAAAGAAAAGAAAGAAAGAAAAAGAAAATTCCTTAAAAGGATTAATGCAAACGGAATATAAAATAAATGCGTCAATTCTCGCCAATAAATGCGTTAATCTAATTTCAGATAAAAGCACAATAATAAATAACAGGAAATATGACCAGGAGGACTGAAAAACTAGCATTTGAGTGATTCAAGATGTCCGAGTGTAAGCTTTAGATCGTACGTTTGTTATCAATTATAAACGCATATTCAAAGGATATAGATTAAAAAATTTTTCATTTAATTTATAAACACTTAGAATAATAAAAAAAAACTTAACGTGAACACCACGTGACTTCCTTATACGGCTTATTAAATTCTAAATATTTTTTGCTGCATTTCATTTAAACGCATTTTTCGAATTTCAATAAAGATATATTTCTTATTGAATCAATTCAGCTCTCTGTCTGTAGGAAGGCAGAAATACATAAAATCTCAAACTTCATTAAAAATTAATAACACAAAAAAAAACCTTAAACACCAAATGCGGTTAAAACAGTTTTTTTTTTTTTTTTAATTTACACTTAAAATTTGTGTCTTTAGTCAAAAACAAGAAATTCTGTCAACCTGCAGGAAGACAATATTTTCATTGCATAAAATTAAACGTTAACTTTTGGCTACGCTGAGTTAAAAGACATTTAAATTGGTGCACAAACGGACTTAATTCACTATTCTAAAGAGTGAAAAGCAAACAAATAGCAGGCTCGTTAAGCCTACCACCACTTTTAAACTGTTGACATTTCTACAGCTATTCCATGCAGATTAACTAAAGGCATGAAAACCTTAACCACAGCATAAGAACAACATAATTCAATCACTTATAAAGCAAAAACTGCAGAATTTATCAACATATAAGGCTAAAAGAATAGAGCTCAACGAGCCGGTGTAATACCCGGGACGCTACTTACCAGCTGTCCATTTTTGTTAAACATACAAAGTGTTGAATGCTAATTCAGTAAAAACCATTTTAAAAGTAAAAAACGGAAGAAATCTGTTACTTTGGAAATGACGTCTGAGACACGGTTGACATTTGGTATTTCGGTCTCAGAATGGTGAACCACTCAAAAGATCTCGGGCGATAGCCGCTGAACAAAAGGTTCCACTCACAAATATCCCCACTTCTCTTAGCCCTTCTGGTTACAGACGAACTTTGATATTTAGATCTTTCAAACTGTCAAATGGCAACAATATTTTAATGAATCGACAGATTTCAAATATGGATAAAGGTTCCGTAATAAGCTGGGATTAACCAATCAGCTGCTTTAAAACGATACAGTCTTTCCTCTTTAAGCATGAGAATATTAAACCCACTTACACAAAAACTGAAGAAAATTGAGAAAAATAAAAACTGTGCATAATAAGTGTATAGAAATGCATTAGTTAGCCATTATTAATAAATATTTATATCTAGCGGAAGTACCAGATGCGCGTTAAGTTAGATTGAGAGTAATGTATCTAACAACACAGAGAACGTTACCGCTGTAATCCTTCTCTAATAACAATGCAAAAAATAAGATTCATAATCATACATTTTTCTCACATAAAAATTTCGATAGAAAAATAAACTAATTCTCTCTCATTACATCAGCAACAATGACACGCCTTTTTTAATGATTTTCATCTTTCTAATCAAATGATAGTAAAAACTAAAGTTCCATCCAATATTTCACCTCAATTCAATTTTAGTCGATTAAATGTGACACAAAATTGATGATAATTGGTCAGAAATCAATACCGCGAACACACACAAACAGGCATTCTTCTTTATGTGTAAAGAAAAATAGTATATAGATTTGTAAAACTCACAAATTTTTTGATTAAATTTCGAAGCGAACAGTAGCAACAATTTTCGAAATAAAGCATTTTATCTCCAACGCGCGAGACGGTTGCCACTTGGAAAAATGAGGGCGAAAATTAGTGTTTTTAGAGTTTTCAATTAATATCTCGGCTGATTAAAGTCGTACGCAATCGAAGTGGCTTCCCACGAATTTTTGGAATCGGGAATAATGCATTTAATGCTTAGCAATGCTATATTTATTTCATCGTAAGACTTCGAAATTTTTTATTAACAAACTCTAGGATTTGAAAGGAAGCAGTGGCAACAATTTTCATCTCCAGCGTACAAGACTGTTGCCACGCGGACAAATAAGGGCGAAAATTATCGTTTTTCCGAGTTTCTAATTAATATATCTGATTTTAGGGGGTGTTCCCCCTCCCCGAAAAAAGAGGACGACGACCTCTTCCAGGAGACACAGAAAAGAATTGTAAAAAGTTTGGTGACGATAGCCGTGATAGTGACTGAGTTATTGGAAGACAAACCAACAGACTTTCTTTTTTATATGCATAGATTAGAAATATTTTTAGTAATTAAGCATGATTTTTAAAGACAATAATACTAATATTTATGTTAGTAATATGGAAAAAATTATTGCACAGGATTAACTAGCAATTCAAAAAATCTGCTACTCGAAAAATCGCGTGAGGTTTTAGGGACAATTGTATAGAAAATAATAATAGTAACAGTAATAATAATAATAAAGAAAAAAAAATCTAATGTGGACAGCCCGTGACTTCCTTGTATGGCCTATAAAAATTATGCGTATTTTTTCCTGCACTTCGTTTAAACTTATTTCCTTGAATTTCATTAAAGATATAATTCTCGTTCAACCAAGTAAGTTTTCATTTCTTGAAAAGTGTACACTTACTTCAATACATAAAAAAACCCGAAAATTGAAAAAAATTGTTCATTAAAAGTTGAACACTGAAAAGCCTAAAACACCAAATGCAGTTAAAAAAATTTTTTCGCAATTAAAATTCGAGTTTCTAGGCAAAAACAGGCAATTCTGCAAACGGGCAGAAAGACCAAGTTTTCGGCACACACAATTGAAAGTTAACTTTTCATCCCACTGATGTTGGTGCAACAACTTTAATTCACTATTCTACTAGGAGTTTCAAATGTAAACAAATAGAAGTCTCGTTAAGCTTAACCCCACTTAAACTTTTAAATTGTAGATGAATCTGTAACTACTGCAGAAAGATTAACTAAAGTCATAAAACACTTAACACGAAATTTAATCACTGTAAAAGCAAAAAATGTACAATTTACTAACAAATAAGAATAAAAAAAAACTAAGCTCACCGAGCCGGGCAGCATATACGTTTGGTGCGGCCGACTGCAACCAGAAAGAGCGCATAACTATATGTCATAGCTGTTTGAAGCATTAAACAAAAGGTGAATAGTATTTTTTAAATTTTTTAATTTAATAATTTACAGTTTACACCATATCTTACATTTTTTTCGCTTTCTTAAAAAAAGTTGGGTTTAGATCTTAGGGTTAATTTTTTTTTCTTTTCTTTTTTCTTTTTTTTTTTTTTTTCCACGTCTAATATACGGACACCATTTTTTGATCCTACACAGTTTTTCCTCAGATAGGATAATCTTTTAAAAAATCATTTCTTTTTCAACTAAAAATTAATGCATATATATATAAACCCGGCTTCAAAGAATTTACCCGGGCTTTATTTCCACAATCATTGGTCGCAGTCATATATTTCCAATTATAGAAATGTTTTAAATGATGACAATATTCATCTGGCAATGTCAAATTTAAAAAAAAAAAAAAAGGAATTTTTACAAATAACGAAATCTGACTTTTAATGCGGTCTGCCGGTTCTTATACTTATATTTGGGAAACTTTTACCCTTTATAGGAAAAAATAAAATTAGAAGAAATTTCTCTAAAATTGTTCGGGATATTTAATTTCAAAATTTACGATTTTTGATGTCATTTTCAAGTTGCCTAGCGAGATCGTTTAATTCAGTTAGAATAATTCCAGGCAATAAATTGAAATGAAAAGCAGCAAAAAAATCTATAATTTTTTATATTTCATTTAAAACAAATTTGATCAATTTTTTTATATTTGATTTAAAACAATAAAATAATATAACACAAATTAAATACTATAATAAGTAATTCTTAATTTGTATAATTACTAAGGCTAAATATTAAGTTTGTATAATTATTAAGTATTTCTTAATTTAATTATACAAATTAAATACAATAATACAAATTAAGATAATCTTTCCACTTATTCTTTGTATTAAATTTAGAATTCTTAAATTTAATTACTGAGGTTAGATTTCAAAAAAAGCAGCATTGATGTACTAATAGCATCTTTTCATTCAGCATCATAAGTGGCGAGACTTAGGCAAACTTTTTAAAAACCGAATTAATTACGCCCAGAAAATAACGCAAGTGTAGACCAGTTGACAGGTAAGTTACAGTAAATTTTTAACATTCGCACTCATAAGGAATAAAGAGAAAAAAATTCTTTGAAAATAGCTCTGACAAACGGTGGACTAACAAGATTTGTGACATGCACAGCGAGTGGCAGCTTTCTATGTAAGGTCAAAGGTCAGCTGTGAAGACAGAAAGAATAGCTGGAAGGAAAAAACTACGAAAGAAAAGGAAATTAGCATTTTAAAAAGCATGCTGACGCCCCGATGAATCCGTGATGGTCCAAATAATAATAATAATAACAATAATAGTTAATAACCGCCATCATAAAATATCGCAGCCGCAAAAGCATGACCAGGAAATACTCAAGTGCTCTTTTGTTTGTTTGTTTTGCTTTTTGCTTCGGAGGCGTTTACAAGAGAAGTGCAACATATAATTTATACAAACTCAACATGGAAGGATGAGGGGTCATGCATATATCACACTACTTAATTTAAGATCATTAGCATGCACGGTTTAATACAATCATGTCTGAATTCCACCTTCCGTCCCAACTTAGTTGCTACATTTAGGTCGAAAATTTTATCCCAAATTAGTTGCTACATTTCAAGTAGGTGGAGTCATAAATAACTTCCGATGCAGTTTAGCAGATCGTATGCAATGTACTACAATAAATATAACGCTGTATAGGTTTTCAATGCTTTTTACTTTCTACTTATCTTGGGACAATTTTCCGCTTAAGGAGAGGGATGCCTTCGTGGAGGACTTTCTAAGGAAAATTGGCTCGTATACCAGACAGATCATTGAATTCACAATTCATTAGAAGATAGTTTATGCGATTACTGATGGCAGAGTACTTACGAAATGGGGCGTGCGAACCGTGAATTTTTTAAACTAATTTGGTACTGATATAAGGAAGGAATGCTTGGTAAGTAAATGTTGTTGATTGATAATGTAGCACTCTGAAATTTTTGAAAATATTAAAACGAAATCATAAAATCTTCAACATCAATAATCAGTACAAAAGTATTCAAATGTAGCAACTAATTTGGGACAGAGGGAGTATAATAGATAATAGTTCAGCGTGAATTAAGCAGTTTTCTTATTATTTGCCCACACTTCTACTTTCGGATATGTCGCCAAACGGTATAGTAGTTAGGGGAACCTGTGATTTCAAAGGACTAGGGTTCGAATTGCGGAGAAGGCATGGTTGCGTTTGTCCGTCCCCACATAGAAGGTAAAGGTAGCCCCTCATATAAAGTGACCGCAGCGTATAGTGGCCAACGTCACGCCCGCTGGAGATAAAAATGTTTTATTCCGTACAGTGTCGTTACTGCTCGCTTTCAAATTGTTGAGTTTGTTAATCAATAATTCATTAAAATTTTACAAAATATTAAACATAAAACTGGAAATTCAAAATTCGGGTTTCCAGGTGCACATGTTCGGTGCAGGACTACGTTATTCAAAATTGGATAGCCCTAAGTATTGCCGGTTTTTTACAATGCGCAGAACGTACACACATACATGGTAGATTTTTCATAATTTAATTTTTTTAAAATAACAGAGGGCAATAATATTTGGTAGCAACAATTTAAAAGTGATTTGCCGGTTATAGCAGAGGACGCGAAATTCCGTTTCGTGACTAAATAGCCCTTTCGGGCTAATAATTAAAAATTAAAATTAAAAGGAAAGTAAAGAGATGAATAGAAATTTAATAAATTATTAAATTAATTATAAATATTTAAATAAAATGAATTATCGGGCCTGGTCTTACCTAAGGCTTCGGCTGTAATTACGGCAATAATTTAGAAGCTAAGAAATAGTTCAGCCTATATCCATGTGAACTGGAGCCCTGATTATAACATATAACGTACTATTTCAAGGGATTATAGATACATAAACCATTATTTTTTGCAGCACACCAATGAAAAACATTAAAACTATTAAAGCGTCATTAAAGAGAACAGTAAGAATTCTAGAAACAGCAGGAGGATTCGAAAAGAAATTTTAACGAAAAAATGTAATTGAAAATGAAGAGGGATGAGTGCAACACTTTCTGATCGCGATGCCCTGTCGATATAATTCTAGCCATCAAGAGGAACTTTTTCTTGAATACGATTCAATAACAACGTGAGAATGAACGTAAGATTCTTCTGTACAAGTGACAGTAGTGGTCCCTCACGTTTGATTACTTCGTTTAGCATGTTCAGGAACCAAATATTTACCTGCTCTAATAAATTCCTTGCACTTCCTGGAGAATAAGCCTTTCACATGTGGGTGGGGCCTTTTTTCCATTAAAAGTCTCAACCTCTGTCCGAGGTTTGTGTCAGAGAGAAACACAGGCCTGCATTCGGACGTTGGAATCGATTTTTAAGGCATATTTGTTATTAAAATGAAACTTATCCGCTTACATTGTGGTTCACTTACAAAAAAGAAGTGCTGGAGCTCTTCCACTTAGGCCCCGGTGCGCTCCGGCTAAAATTATGATTTACCGGAGCCGGGCTTCAGTACAAAGCTCTGAAGCCAAATAAATGTGGATTGAGAATTAGAAAATAAAGGTGTTTTCTCCAGGAACTATCCGAAACACCTCATTTGGGATAATTTTTTTAATGGGTTCATTACAAATGAAAGAAAACCCTTCCCCATCCTACTCTAAATCAAAAGCTACAAAATGCACTTTTTCGATCAGTCAAGTGTCTTTTTTTTTTATCATCATCATCAGCTAGTAAAAATAGTGAAAATCAGTTTTCCTCTGTTTCATCGTCTAATGGATGACACTTTTTATCATCATCGTCAGCTAGCAAAAATAGTCAACATCAGTCTTCCTCTGTTTCATCGTCTAATGGATGACACTTTTTATCATCATCGTCAGATAGTAAAAATAGCTAATATCAGTTTTCTTCTGTTTCATCATCTTATGGATGACATTTTTTATCATCAACGTCAGCTAGTAAAAATAGTCAACATCAGACTTCCTCTGTTTCATCGTCTTATGGATGCCATTTTTTATCATCACCGTCAGCTAGTAAAAATAGCCAAAATCAGTCTTTCTCTGTTTCATCGTCTTATGGAGGACATTTTTTATCATCATCGTCAGCTAATAAAAATAGTCAAAATCAGTTTTCCTCTGTTTCACTATCTTAGGGACGAATTGTTCCAAAATTTTTATTATTTCAGTGCTTTTGAAACATAATATTAGCTTAAAAGGAACAACTGGTTTTCGGTTACCTAATCAATCAGTTACCCGAGTTTATCAAAGTTTGTATGGACAGATACGTAGAAGACGTCGCGAATTTCCTGGAAGAAAGATATAGTTGGCTATACGCGAATTGTGAAGTTCTTCGAAACTTTCCGATTGTTACCCACAATATTCAGGAATGTAATTCTTGGACCTTTAAAAATTCAAGTAATCATTATTCTTGTTATCACTTACATTTTCCTGCCTCTGAAAAACAAGCAGTACATCTAATCCCAAACTTACTCCGTTTTTACCTCCTTGTACGAAATAAAGGAAGTATTGTAATTGCGCAAAATTTCGGATATCATATTTCAACGAAAATATCCAAAGGCCCCTCTCGAATATATTTCAACGATGCTTTTGCGGGACATCCGTACCTACAGACAGAATAAAGGACTGCTTTTGCGAATAGCCACAGAAAGTTGCAATTTTTTTATGAGGGTGCTACAACATGTAGTTGTCCATCTCGTTTTTTCGTAGCAATCTGCAGCACCAAATATATATATATATATATATATATATCCCGCTCTGTTTCCCGGCTTGGTGAGCTTAGTTTTTTATTCTTATAATTATGTTTTTATTAATTTAATTTATTCTAATGTTATTGTACATTTTTTGCTTTAGAAGTTATTGAATTATGTTTTTCTTATGTTTCGGTTAAGGTTTTTACTCGTTTAGTTAATCTACTTGCAATAGTTGTAGAAGTATAACCAATTTAAAAATTTAATTGACGACTTGGCTCAACGAATCCGCCATTCGTATATATTTAATCTTAGTAGAATAGTGAATTAAGTCAGTTGGTGCACTAATTTCAGTGTCTTTTTGTCCAGTGGGATTTAAAGTTAACTTTCAGTTTTGTGCACCGAAATTTTTGCATTTCTTGCACGCTGGACGAATTACTTGTTTTCGCGTAAAAACCTTAATTTTTATTTCGAAAAAATTTTTTAACTGTTTTTAGTTGTATTGGGTGTTTTAGGTTTTTCTATATTAGAGAATTTTTAATTAAAAAAATTAATCAATTATATAGCAAGTAAAAATTGTTTTATTGCCTTGCTATTTAATTTGCTTATATACCCCGCTTACCTAGCTTAAAAGCCCTTATATAGAATTTATTTTTGTAATCGCAGGTCATAGTCCTATACTTCCAATTACAGAAGTGTTTTAAATGACGATAATATTTATCTTTTGGCAATGTCAAATTTAAAAAAAAAATCAACACGTAAAGAAATCTAACTTTCAAAGTGGCCTTCCGATTGCTGGGAAAATTTTACACTTGTTATGATGGGATATTTAATTTCAAAATTTGTAAATTTTGATGTCATTTTCAGTTTGCATCGATTAATTAAGTTAGAATAGTATGATGAAGTAAGTTTGAACGGAATCCAGCATAAAATGTGTATAACAGGCCCTACAAGGAAGTCATGTGGTGTGCAATTAGATTTTTTTTAATTTAATTTTAAAATGCAATATGATGCTTAAAACTAAATTAGCTTGCTTGAAAACGATTTTATTTTTTTGTTTTGCTTTCTTGTCCTTTTTTTAAAGTATAATAATCCTTCATCCTAAGAAATTGTTATTCTAGTCTTGAACAAAAGTAACATGGCTTGGACAATCCATCCGATTTTCCCAACCGTCCTACGGTCTTACCAATTCGAATAATCGTTGCTACACATTTAGACCGGGTCACAGCTAATATTAAAAAGAAAAGAACAGATTCTCTCGTATAAATAGATCGACGCAGATAGACAGATGGATAAAGAACGATAGATATACAGACGGATAAGCGAAGGTTAAAGAGCAGGTTTCAAAAGGAAATAAAAGGACCACTTTACCATCCTCTCAGGAAGAATTTCGGGAGAAAAATATTAAAAAAAAAAAAGGCAGCCCCTCAGCTGACAGCCTTCCCACCGTCTTCGCCGTCACCCACATGAGCGAGCAGGCTTCAAAAAGACGTCCCCTGCTGAGCAAGGGGGGCCGACACCTCTCCTTTCCCGACAAGCAAGAAAAAAGCCACGATCATTCCGACCTTGGGGCGTTGCGGCACATAATATACCGATGGAGATACGATGGCCACGGAATAACAAAAGCCGCTTTGCTTTTTATATTTATATAGTCGCTTTTTTATGGCCTTTTTTTATACTAGGTCCGGATGAGATGTACTTGTTAAGACACGATGCTCAATATGCCGAAAAAAATGCAGCCTGTTCATGTATTCTTTCAAGAAAACAAGTCAGCAGAACATCGTACACAGTTAAAAATGACATTTCCCCAAATGCAAATTTTAATTTGCATTTGCATTCAGTATATTTTTCTGTAGGATTAACTCCTGTATAAAAAAATGTTTCCGATGTTAATAGTCCTGTTAAGTAAGTTAAATAAATACTCACGTAGTTAATAGCAAATCATATTCAGATACTGTTAAAAATACTCCTGTTAATAATCCCAGGTTCAGTCCTGCTATCGACTGCTATCAGAAAATGTTACTGATACCAACGACTCAGGAGATTCTGATCTAAATACATTATTAGATATTGTTAGGGAATTCGTATTTATTTAGCTATTTATTTAGAATGGTAATTAAAATTGTTTTATTTTTCCGTGCAACGCAGACGATTTTTGAAGAGAAAACTACGACGGAAAAATAAAAATAAAAGAGCGCGTGCACTTAATATTTAATAAATAAATATCACGAAATTTCTGTTGCCATCGAGAAAATAGGTTTTACCAGAACGTTCTGATGAATAATTAAAAAGCTTATAAAAGCCGAATTAAAACATCTCAGCTCAGTTGCTGAAGTTTTGAGCTAACTGTTTGTTTACTTAATGCTGTTACTGAGTGTAGCGAATTCGCTGTGAAATTGGATTAACTTTCTCTGTTTTGAACTGAGTTCTGTTTAACGTTTGAGATATTGTAATATTGTACGAATATCTCTGAGGAAATATTTCATTATTTTGTTTTATTTCTTACGAAAAGAATAAATTTTATTAACTTTTTAACGACTTGTCCATTCAATCCATTACGAACCCTTACGCACGCAACAATATTATCAAATTATTCAGAGAATTGGGTAAAATTTTTGAAGGAATCTCCCTCATGGACATTCTTAGTAAAGTTAAAACAAAAAGAAAAGAGATTCAATCTACTACCAATGCTATAGACAAATTACTTATTGTCTTTTCAATATTTGAGGGTATTTTTGGTGTTGTGCATAGTAATTAATAGACTGTGCTGACATGTTTACATGCAATTTATATGTAGTTATCTTGTTTCTCACAATGTTATTTACTATTATTTCCACCTACAATTTTTAGTTAACTGTATCCTTGTATTTTCGATATATGTTGCCATCCTTGGTACCTTGCATATATTCTAATATACTGATTCTAATTTTCTCCGTGTGAAATTTCTATGTGTTTATTAATGTAGTAATAAGTAATTTATATATTATAATACAAATTAGCGATTTGTAATGAATCTTGATAACCATTTAAGCATCCATTGACTACGTACTTACTATAATGTAATATGTGTTACTGCTGTAATTCTTGATGGATTCAGAGCGTTAATAGAGCGTTAATAATTTTCCTTATCATGTTTTTCTTATAGTTATACACCTCACTTTTTTCACCAGTTCGACGGCGTCGAGTTTCTTCCCATTCGATCTTCCCTTAGCATAATGCTTTACATTCCCAGCTTGACTTATTATCGCAAACTAACAAATTATTAAATATATATATATATATATATATATTGTTTCAAAAGAGACACACTATTTCACATCACTTAATTTGACATGCTGCTCCTTGTCCACACTCCAAATAGAAATAAATGGTAAATTAATTAAATTAATTTAAAACTTACTTTTTACTTGCCTTTATTATATTATTTTAGTATTATTTAATATAGTTTCTAGTTTTTTTTTATTTATTTTTGTATGTTTAATAGCATCTGTTTCTTTTTTGTTTATATGCATATTCGTTTCGGGGAAGTTTTTTGTGGGCAATAGTTTCTAAATTACATTGGTTTTCTAAAAAAATATTGGTTTTCTAAAAAATATTGTTTTATATTAACTTCAATTTGTTCTTTTCTAAAAATTCCACTCGTTTGAATTACTTTTGGTAAATCACATCATTTGGTTTTGAATTTTACGCTTGCCTACATGAATGACGAAACACGAATTGAATAATTGAAGAGTGAGGTTTGAGGGCAACTTCCCCTTGATAAGTCTGTCTTCTGCCAGCTCAACAATTATTCACTTATGCATTTTTATAATTTTTAGGATTTTAAAAAAATTATTAGAATCTTTTATATTTGTTAATGGATTTTGATACTTGCACTTGATTTACTTATGTTCTCAGAATTTAAATGATATTGGAGATTAGTTCGCAACAATATAAATTATTTATTTATAATTTCTTTTAAATCTATTTCTTTAATTAATTTTTTACTTTAATTTGCTTTTTACGAATAGAAATTTAGTTAAATTCAAATATATATATTATTTTATATTATTGCCTTTTATCATTCGAAATTTAAATCTTTCTACAAGGGGTAGGTACCCTTAAGGCCAGGTACCCTGGTGTCTTAAACACCGTTCCACTGGAGTGTTTGTAGGATTAACGCTTAACTGCAAAAATTTATTCCGGTACACATGATCAGAATTAACTTCAGGAATTTAAAAGAAATATATCTAGAAATAATCGCAAAAACTTAGTTCCTTTCCAAAGCACTTAACGAAACTTGTTTTTTCAACACCTGATGACGATCGCCAGTTTTCTCGTTTACACTTACAGCCATCGTCGGATTGCCTAATAAACGTCTAGGAGAGGTGTTTCTTGCAAATCTGGAGGATGATTGCAGACCTTTGAGTAATGTGTTGCGGTCTTTAACGAACTGCCAAAAAACACAAATGATTTTTTTTGAAGAAAGGGGGTAAGTCAGACCGTAATTGCAGACTTTTTCATTCACTTCTGTGGTTATTGTCTCATTTCCTATAGAAACATTACGAAAAATACACATTGTTACGAACTTCGCGCATTCGTACACTGAGGATAAAAAAAATGGGATAGTTCTATACCTCCCAGTCTACTGGGCCGATTGACGAAATTCAAGTTGCGTTTTTCCTGTCTCGAAAAAAGCGCGACTTAAAATATATATTAGATTTATATATAGCATTGTTCTAACATAGGTATTTTAACACAAAAGCGGATTTTTTTCTGAAATAACATGCTTTCTTTTTTATATTTCGATTCTATGACTTAAATTATGGCCGCACCAATAGTTTTTAAAAAATTAGCTTTCAAAATGTTAGCTCCTCAGTGGTCATTGAATTAGGTGTATATTTATTAATTCTCTTTTTTAAAAAACTTATTTAATTCTTCCTTTCACATTTCGAAATTTCGGTCCATTCCAAAGAAAATTCGCACATTTTTTCTAAGATTTATTTCTAAAATTTGTATTTTTAAATAATTTTTATAAATTTTTCGAAAAAAGAGTTTGAATTATAAGCTATAAAACGTTTACCATCATCTTAAAGTAGATGTATTTCTAAGCATACCTGCAAAAAATTAAGAGTTTTTTATTCAAACTTTCCGAAGGTATACGTGAATTTACATACGGCGCGTTTTGAAATTTGGCATATTTGTTGAAAGCGATAATAACATCAAATGTGATTTAGACACTTTGATAAAATTATTTGAAAGTAGGAATGGCGTGGCTTTTTTTCCGTTCAAGCACAATGTAAAAAGGCAAAGGAAAATAGATTGCCATATATTAAGAAGTTCACCAAGTGAATTACTCTGGTCACAAACAGAAAAAAAATTCGCCAAGATAAATTTTTTAATTTTTCCGTAAATTTCGCACTAAATTTTACAAAATTTAACATGTAGGCATAATTTGAGTCGTTGAGAAAAAAACTGGCATGCCATTTCCGAAAAGTCCGATTTTGTGTCAACATACCTGTGTTGGAACTACGGTATATATAAATGTAATATATATCCTAAGTAGCGCTTTCGAGACATGGAAAACGCAATTTGAATTTCATCAATCGACCGGTAGAACGGGAGATTTAGAACTGTTCCCTCCCCCCCTTTTTTTTGCGCATTGTACTTATAATTTTAATGAAATTATATGTGAAATAGTAGTATTTTTTGTACAACGTAACATAAAAATGCTTAAAAGTGATAAAGCGTCGCCCAGACGGTATAGTGGTTAGGGGAGCTTACTACGGTACCGAAGAGCCCGGATTCGAATCCCGTAGAAGACAAGAATGTTTGTAAATGTATAGTGTCGGTGCGGCACGGCGGCACTTTAAATATGCGGCGAGCCAAAAGTCCTCTCCTGTGGATTGGTGGGAGAGGAGAAGGGTGAGAGACCCCGGATCCCCCCAAGGGTGCTGTTCCTCAAAATAGAGGTTGGAAAAAAGAAGTCCAACCTCTCTTCGGTGTAGGCTCTGGCAACCATTGTTTCATGTGATAACAGACACGACAACAACAGGAGACGAAGCTATGCCCAATAAATAAGAATACAGGGGCAACTCTATTTAATACTGAGTAAATGGCTATCTCGCTAAATTTTTACGCTTGAGACGAGATATCGCCAAGCTGGCGACGGTTTTGGAAACTAATTTTTGTCTCCAAATTTGGCGAGAAATTGCCAAAAATCGCCAGAGCATATTGTACGGGGAAAAAAAATTATCTCCAGCGCGCGAGATTGTGTATGTGAAATCTAAGGATATGCTCATTTGAAAATTATTTTGCGATATTGCTGTTGAATTGAATTTTGTGGTTTAAGTGCGAAGAACATCATATTTAATGAACAAAGGCTGCATACAAAACGTTAAAAAAATGTCCCTTTGTGCGTAATGTAAAATCTGAAAGCTTTCAAATCCCTCACCCCACCCCGCTGAATTTCGCTGCTGT
>KK120322.1:114699-134101 GCA_000611955.2 Stegodyphus mimosarum
AAAGGAGGGGAAAAAAAAAGAAAAAAAAAGAATCTGCCAAGCTCGACGATCATTAAATTACTTTCTGCCAGTCAAAATACTCAAGTTGCAGAAATGAAACATCCTACGATGTGCACATACACAAACACCCCACTCCAGTTTTATTTTTTTAAATATTATTGCGTACAAAAAATAAATCAACTAACACATTAACGCAAACTCTAGTGGCGAAACCCATGCACAGAAAAGAAAAAACATTCAGAAGTTAGAAAAACTCTTCGCAGAGGGAAACTGCGAAAAACCAAGGGGGGCTGGACTGCCATACTCCCCTTCTCAATAAAAAATATCTCTACCCCCACCTTATCGCAAAGGCATATTTAATGGTTTCTACTGCTGCGAGCGGCAATTATACAATGATTAATGCCAAGTTCTTTAACAGAAGGGGGATTAGTGGAGGGATCAGGGTAAGGACAGCCATTTTCTCCACTTCTCTGGAAAATAACACTCTGCAAGCGGGAAAAAAGGACGGGTAAGTTTCTTCCATCCAAGGATAGTTATATTTTATGAAATCGGTACGTTTTTAAGGCAAAAAACTAATCATAACTGCAAGCGAAAATAAATTTGGAAAAGAGAGACAAAGAGAGAGGTAAAACGATAAAAAAATTTTAATTCCATCCTAGTTTCTAATATGTACAAGCTTCTCAGAAAATATAATTTTTTTTTTTTTGTTTTGTTTGTAATTGGCTTAACATCACGTTCTTACGATTGACTTGAGCATTACGTTCTAAATTATGTCACAAAAATTTAGGGTTATGTGACGTAGAAGATGGTAATACCGGAGCTGGAGATTATTTAGAGTATTACAATCACCCAAAGGGAAGAAAAAAAATAGTTGCTGATAGCGTCTTAACTGAGCAAAGATAGGTGTAAAAAGAGGAAGCTTCTGTTACTAACAGGGAAGTTGTTTTTATATTTCAAGAGTGGAACATAATATTGCTTTATTTCTATTGGTTAATTAAAATTCTGGTTTGAGTACTATTTGGTACCTAATATCAGCTTCACTTTTACCGTTATTAAATCATTATACATAATTCCAGTTTCACTTTTACAGTCCATCCAAAAATTTTTGAACTGTTATTAATTTTTTAAAAAAAAATTAGAATAGTTCATCAGCTAATTTTGGAAACAAAAACGCAAGGGTTTTTAGTAAAGGGGGGGCTGGTAATTGAGTCTGTTGTATCCTCCTCTTGATAACGTTATATCCGATTTAATTGAGTTCCTTTATTTATTTTTCTAGTTTTTATACATATTTTCAGGTTTTTATAATTTTTAGATTTTAATTTCACATTTCTTTAATGCTTATTTTGTATATTTATAGGATATTTTGAAATTTACTGGTAATGAATTTCACTTTTTGGGGTCTTTGCGTAAAATAGTTTCTAAATTTCTTACTTTTTGTCTTTACTGCTCAATTTTCAGCAGCATAGTGCACGAAAATACTTTGAATAATTATATTTTTAAATAAAATTTTGTGATACTTTATATATATATGTGTGATATTTTCAGTCGAGAGTCCGAATGTTTTCGTAGCGAGTGTAAAGGCTGCAGAACTGAATAGACAGAATTTCACTTTAAGAACTCCACATCTGTATTCGATTAAAATTACAGCGCATTTTTCTTCACACGAAGATCACTTATTCGATAATAATTTAAAGAGTAATACTAGTAAATTTAGAACTCGATGTCATAAATAATTTTAACAAAGGAAAAACGAAGAGACAGAGCAAAGCATTTGTATAGCACGGAATAGCAGAAAGCAATCTGACGAAAAGTGGCGCGTAGAGCTATTTATAGTAACGGTTACATAACAGGCGAGAAAGTTCTGGAAAGTACTGGTCTAGGGGCAAGATCTTGAAATCGCGGAAAGTTAATTAGAGATTGCTGTTCGTGTAGAGCAAAGCCATCGTATTTTTTTATATTTTACATATCTCTCTCTCTCTCTATATATATATATATATCATTACTGTTTATACATAAAATATTATATATATATATATAGAGAGAGAGAGAGAGAGAGTGAAGGATAACATGTAGGGGTAGCTCTTCAGTAGTGTAAGACTATCTGAGAAATAATATTTCAAACAAGAAATTAATTTATGACGGTTTTGAGTCTTGCAAACCACGCCACGAGAGGCGTGGTTTATTCATGTAGCAACAGGCGAGAAAAGTAATGAGTAAAGTAAAGTATATCAATTTGCATGTTGCTGAAAATTTTTACCTTTATAATGAATGTTAAATTTAGTTCATAAAGTTAATCATCTGGATTCTCAAGTGATTTTACAAGGATGCCGTTTGGAGACAAGCCTGAACAATAAACTTTCAGACTCTAGATTTTTTTTTTTTTGTTTGTTTTCCTTTTTCGCATATGTTAAAAACAATTATTCATCCGTTTTCTTTTTATCTTCCCGTATCATTGGAGTTTCTTGAGCGTTTAAATAACGTGAAACCTTCAGATGGAAAACTTTTTGTAACCTTATAATACACAGTCCAGTCACATTAATGTGACCACCACGTACTTTCCATGTCAGAATTAAATAATCACAGAAGGCAGGTGGCAGCACAGTGCAGTTGAGCGTATATAAAGGGTGTGTGAGGGCTTCGGAAAACATTTGAATCGTTGGCGTAATGCAGAAACGAAGCGATTTATCCGACTTCCAAAAGGGCATGATCATTGGCTTTCGGGCCAAGGGTGGAAGCATTTCCGAAACGGCTGAGTTTGTGAACTGTTCGCGTGCCGCCGTGGTAAAAGTGTACCGTGCATGGCAAAATGGGACTGTCCAAAATCAGCGACGTGGCAAATGTGGTGCACCACGGGCCATAGATGACAGAGGCGAACGACGGTTGCGGAGATGCGTTCGGGCAGATAGACGGGCTACCGTTGAGCAACTGACCACCAAAATGAACCAAGGGGCTACCAAAAGTGTCTCCCAAAGTACTATTCAGCGAACATTGCTGCGTCTGGGCCTCCGAAGCAGACGCCTGGTTCGTGCACCTATGCTGACTGCTGTTCATCGACGGCGAAGGCTAGAATTTGCACGCCAGTACAGCAGCTGGACGTCCACTGAGTGGCGACAGGTTGCGTTTTCGGATGAATCGCGTTTTATGCTCCATCGGACAGATGGACGTTGGCGTATAAGGCGTGAAACCTCTGAAAGGAACCACCCTGCAACCATTGCCGGAACGGTCCAAGCTGGAGGCGGGAGCATTATGGTCTGGGGAATGTTTTCCTGGCATTCTCTAGGTTCACTGATCATTGTGGAAGGCACAATGGATCAATACAAGTACGCATCTGTCCTTGCGGACCATGTTCACCCCTACATGCGCATTGTTTTTCCTCAGGATGATGGCATCTTCCAGCAGGACAATGCGAGGTGCCATACAGCTGCCAGTGTACGTGCGTGGTTCGAAGAGCACCAGGATGAGTTTACCGTCCTCCCCTGGCCAGCAAACTCACCTGACTTAAACCCAATCGAGCATCTGTGGGACCATCTCGATCGAGTTGTTCGCGCCATGGATCCTCAACCGCGTAATCTAGCGCAGCTGGCCACGGCATTAGAGTCGGCATGGCTCAACATCCCAGAGAACACCTTCAGGGACCTATGTGACTCTCTTCCTGCACGTCTCGCAGCAGTCCGCTCTGCGAAAGGTGGTTATTCTGGCTTTTGACAGATGGTCACATTAATGTGACTGGACTGTGTAGATAACAATGCCCGATGTTCTTCAATGTTTGATATCATACTGGTTCGAAATATTTCCCAGCCTCCAAAAAATGGGCATTAATCATTATAGACGTTGGCCACTACAAGCCGGAAGCGGTGGTCACTTGGTATTATTGATGGACCTAATAGGTGGGCCACCGTTGCTTCTTGTGAAGGGGCAGACAATTTACATCCATGTCTTCTCCGGGATTCGAACCCGGGCCTCTCGGTACGGCAGTCAGAGTCACTAATATCTTTCCCCCGTCTGGGCGAAAGCCGGTGGCCTTTTTATTATGGAGGAACCTAATAGGTGTCAGAATAGTAATCACAGTTTCTGTAGATTTTCCAACCCTCTCTTCCAATTTTCAATCCTCTGTGATCGCTAGTTCTAAGACTGACTGACTACAACCATAGACTAACTAAAACTTAGAAGTGGCCATCACAGAGGATTGGCAATGGACAAAGAGGGTAGGAAAATCTACAGAAATTGTGATAACTGCTCGGACAGAGAACTGAAAACTGGACACATTTTTAATAGTCCGGCCATCCTTCCTGAATTGTTAAATATTGGGATCTCGTTTAAGAGACCGAACCTCTACGATGATACAATTTTGCAGACTGTCATCTTCGCCCATGGGATTATTTAGGCTTTATCATAGACACGGCAACACCAACAACTAATAGGTGGGCCACTATAGTCTCCTAAGAATAGACGGACAAATACGTCCATCCCTTTCCGGGACTCGAACCCCGGCTCTTCGGTAAGGCAGTCAAAATCACCAACCACTTTCTTCCCTGGTGGGTGTTTCGAAATATAAAGCACCATAAACGTCTTTATGTTATGGTTGACGACAAGAAAGAAAGAAAAAAAAAAGATTAAAATATATTTTCCAAACTTGAACCACGAACCGACTTGATTCTAAAAAGAACCGACTTTATTTTTGGTTGAATTTTTCCCAACCCCTGTCGCAAATGAGGAACTCTTTTTCGAGTCTGATGTGAAATATGACAATTTCAGTATTCCCAGGTCATACTTTTTCTACTCCCATTTTTCATTCTTCTCTTTAGAAGTAAAAAAGCAAAAGAAGGCCAAGAAATAAAGGAAAGCATTGATTTCTTTCCCGCGATTGTTTTCAACAGAAGTTAAGCACTCCCATTCAACTCAACAACAGTATTCTTACGGAGGGAAATATTCATACGTTGAAAAGTGTTTCGAAAATGGCAACGGTCGATGCAACTAATGACCCGTTGAATGAAACCACACCGCAGACGATATTCTTGATGGGGTATTCTCGTTTCGATTTCTAGATTCCGGAAAAGAAGAATGCAAAATGCACCAGGATTCAAGCTAACATACACATATGTGCAAAGTATACACTTTGTTGCTGCTGCCTTAGCTTTAAAGACACCTATAATTCAACACAGAAGATACTGTGTATTTTACAGTAACATTTCCCCGATCCAGTACACACATTATTTAGAAATTCACATGAAAAAGTAGAATGGATAATGCGAAGTTAACTAATTAAAAGGAAAAGTAAAAACGATTATCAAATATATATTTTCAACAGGCCGTTTATTTGACATCTACTAATGCCACCTGAATGTACACAGCAGGGAAAAAAAGAGGGACAGTTCTATATCTCCCGTTCTACTGGTCCGATTGACGAAATTCAACTTGCGTTTTTCATGTTTCCAAAGCGCGACATAGGATATGTATTAGATTTATATAGAGCATTGTTCTAATGTAGGTATTTTGACATAAAATCGGGCTTCTTCTGAAATGACATGCCAGTTTTATTCCATATTTCGATTCTACGAATCAAATTATGCCAAACCGCCAAGTTTTGTAAAAAATCACACGAATAGTTTTTAAAAAAGTAGCCCTCAAAATTTTAGCTCCTCAGCCTTAATTGAAAATATATTTGTTAATACTCTTTTCTTACTAAACTTATTCCTTTCACATTTCGAAATTAAGCTCCATTCCAAATAAAATTCGCCCATTTTTTGATTTATTTTTAAAATTTGTATTTTTAAATAATTTTTCCAAATTTTTCGAAAAAAATTTTGATTTATAACCTATAAAGTTTTTAACATCACGTCAAAGTAAATGTATTGCTAGGCACACCTGCGAAAAAACTGCTTTTTTTTTATTGAAAATTTTCAAGATATACATGAATTTACATACTGGAGTGTTTTGAAAATTGGAATATTCGTTTTAAGCCATAATAACTCCCAATGTGGTTTACGCTCTTTGTTAAAATTACTTGAAAGTACGAACGATGACTTTTTTTCCGCTCGTCTACAATGAAAAAAAAGGAGAGGAAAATAGGTTGCTATAAATTAGGAAGTTCGCGAAGTGAATTATTCTTGGCGCAAACTGAAAAAAATTCTCCAAGAAAAATTTTAAAATTTCTCCGTAAATTTTCCACCAAATTTTACAAAATTTAATATTTAGACATGATTTGAGTCATAGAATAGAAATACGGAAAAAAAGTGGCATGTCATTTCAGAAAAAGTACGATTTCTTATTATGTTACCTATTTTGTGTTACCTATGTTAGAAGAATGCTACATAAATCTAATATATATCATAAGTCGCGCTTTCGAAACATGAAAAACGCAATTTGAATTTCGTCAATCGGCCCAGTAGAATGGGAGATACAGAACTGCCCACATTTTTTTTTTTTTTTCCTTTCGCGCAGTGTACATCAAATCTTCCCCTATACGTTAAGTTAAAACCAGTTTCAATTAAATGTGTGCTTAATTTGCAAGAAGTGTTTATTTAATTTACACATTTCATTTGAGATGCTGTGAGGAACTCCTATTAAACTGCACAAACTACTTTTATGCATCCAGCAATCAGTATTTATTTCTTTGTGCGGAAGTAGCATTAAACCACTGCAATTTACACTAAACCTTCCAATCCACTACCAACTAAAAAAGCCAGCTCCAATAAATTGTACACTTAACTTACTTGGAATATCTATTTTCTTTACATCCTTCACTGGCCATATTGTGCGGAAATATCACTAAATTATATAAATTGTTTTTACGCATCCAGGAATGAATGTTTTTTTTTTTATTCCAAAGGGGCCATTTGCCCAGAAGAACTATTAATTTCCTTTTGGCAATTTGCGTCGATTCACGATAAGCGTTGTTTCACTTTTCAAATTGTTGCCACCAAATATTATCGCCCTGTATTATATTTAAAGAAGTTAAATAATGAAGAATCTGCATGAATGTATGTATGTTTCTCGCATTGTGATAAAACAACGATACCTAGAGCCATCAAAATTTAAATAACGTAATCTTCCATAGAATATGGGCATGCGAAAGCCCTAATTTGAATTTGAAATTTGTTTTATTATCGATTTCATATTCATAACACATCACCGAATTTTTTATTAACAAACTAAACGATTTCAAAGCAAGCAAAGGCAACGCTGTAAAAAAAAAAAATCATCTCCAGCACGCGAGACTGTGTATCAGAAATCCTAAAGATATGCCCATCTTAAAATTATTTTGCGATATTACTCGTGAACTGAATTTTATGATTTCAGTGCGAAGAATATGATATTTAATAAATAAAGATAACACACAAAATGTTAAAAAAATGCCCTTTGGACGTAATTTAAAATCCGAAACCTTTCAGATTTTTTTTTAAAACCTACTTATGCGGTTTTTACAAAACCTGGCAGTTTCGCATAATTTGAATCGAAATATGGAAAGAAATTAGTATATCATTCCTCCCCTCCCCCCGTCCTTTTTAATGGCTAGTCGCTTTATTTAATAGCCACTATAAGTGGTGGTTACCGTCGCCTCCTAAGGAGGGAGGGACAGTTACAAAAATGCCTTCTCCGGGATTCGCACCCGGGCCCATCGCTACAGCTGTCCGGCTCACTAATCTCTACACCGGTTCGGCGGCTGAATATATCGTTGTGTGGAAACGTTTCTGCTTTTCGACTTGTATAGAAATCTTCCACACTACCAATTAAAAGCATTTCCAATAAATAAACGCCTAACTTGCTTGAAATATTTATTTCCTTCACATACTTTATTTGTGATTTTGTGCGAAAATATTGCTAAGTTATACAAACTGCTTTTACGCATCCAGCAACAAATAATTTCTTTGTGAGGAAACGTTCTCGTTTTTCGACTTGCGTGAAAGCGGCTCTAAACTACATCAATTTATATCAGATCTTCCCCCTCACTACCGTTTAAAATCAGTTCCAATAAATGTATGCGTGACTTGCTTGAAATATTTATCTCCTTTACAAATTTCGAAAAAAAATATTGGCTTTAGTGTAGAATTGGGTGCTCCTTCGATTAGCGACAAATTTTGTTCAGTTTTCGCGATAAAACCCTATTTCTGGTTACCACGATAGTTTTAACTTTGTTTTAGCTTCCTGATTTTTTTCAAGTGAAAATAAATCGATGTGTAAATGGATACCGAGTTTGTGCAATTCTTTGACTTCTTATTTCGGTTTTGTGTAGCGGCCATCTTGAAATTGTGCCTTCCGGTGCCGATCTTGGCGTCAAAAAAGAATCGCCAAAAAAACAAGGGGTACCCAATTGTAAACTTTTACCGAAATATTAACAAGAATATTATGAAAGAACAGTATTACAAACATTCAATATGTATTATCAATAAACACCGAGAAGACAGTTATACCAATTTCAGGTTTGATTCCATATATTTCACTTAAAACTCAGCTACTTTTATAAATCAAACATAAATTGGAAACATACATTTCCTTTAAAAATATGGGTTACAAAAAAGTGGTTTTATACTTCTTCTTTATAAAGGTAGATGAAAATATATATATATATCTTCCAAAAAGAAGACGAACTTTGCCAGATACCGAGATTTAAGAAGAATCTTTTTGAAGTACCACAACAACAAAACCTCTTTGTTTTCCAACGACGTTTTGCAGAGTCATTTCTAATGAGCCAAAACGAACGAAGAGATGAAAGGGATGAAAAAAATGGAAAAAAGAAAGTGATATCATTCTCAACTACCCCTCCCCCCATCCCAATTCCGTTACTTAAATAGGTTGGCAACGGAAGCTAGTGGGGCAGATTTTGTTGTCAAGACAAAGAAAGGCACTGGTGCTCTCCAGAAAGATACTCTTCCTTAATGATTGTTCACACTTCGTTCTGGCCCCGCCCTCCAGCGCGATTTCCAGCCCCCCCTCAAAGGCTGGGAGGACTTTCTGCAAATATTAATTGCACACATTTACCTACCACTTTTTCTTTAATTATTTTTGTTGGCCATGTGTTTTTATTGTTATTTGTACTTCTCTTTTGTTGTTACGTAGTTGCCGAAAAAAAAGAGAAAAGATGTTTGAATGCTGATTCTGAAGTAAGATCTTTTTTCCTCTTTGTCATTGTTTCGCCTTTTTCTTTTTCCTGTTCCTAACATTTGGTTTTGTTTCTTAAAGAGCGCTCTAAATGCGTTCGTGTTTTGCTTATTAGTTGAAAGGTTTGTATCTAAATTTTTTGAAGTTCACAAAGCAAACAAATTTTGTGTTTAATTTTACTCACCTCGCTTTTTTTGTTATCATTCAGAGGTTGAGGGGGTTTCAGAGAAGATGTGGGAGTTATTATAAAGAATGTATTTCGAAAGCAACAATTGAACACAATCAAAAGAGGTTGTATTCAAAGATAAAAATGGTTTGTTAAAAGTGATTGTATTGAAAGTGTAAGAAGATTCTGGCGAAGAATAAGCAAGTGTAAGATATTTGAATTTCCGGTGTAAAATGTTTCAAAGTAATTCGATGGACCTTGAGCGTTCCCGCTGTAATTGAAACAGCTATGGCTTTGTTTAAATTTGTGTTAGTTCAAAAAAATTCATGACTTGCAAAAAATAAAAAAGATGTTTTCCTAATTTGATGGAAGAGATGGATATAGATGAAAGAGAAAATATACTGTTACGGACTTTGCATAACTGTAAATAATTTTAGTAAAATTGTAGCATATTTTGTGCAAAGTAACGCGAAGCTTTGCCGGAAAAATAAGAATACAAGGGCAAGTATATTTAACATCGAGTAAATGGCTATCTCGTTAAATTGGCGATGGCTTTGGCGACTAATTCTGTCGCCAAATTTGGCCAGAAATTAAAGTCGCCAAAATTGGCGACCATTTGGGTGCGGTACGGCTTTCATATTCCTTTCAGTAATTTCGAGAAGTGGAAGATACTAACGATTTCTCGACGACCGGGGGGGAGGATATATAAGACGGGGGAGAGCATAAGTTTCTGAATAGTTTTCAAGTCAGAGTTGAATTCGGAATATTGAGATATGGGTGAGAGCTTGGCCTTTTAGATGCGTTGTGCATTCCATTGTGTTTAACGTTCTTAGCAGCAGTTTGAAGTGTAACTACTGATCGTTTTCTGCGATAATGAGAAGAGCTGTACGAGTATTTTTGGGGAAATATCCAGAACTGTAAATTGTTTCTTTTGGTAAAACAAATTTTATCAAGCTATCATCGGTTCTGTGTGCATTCAATCCATTACGAACCCGTTCGAATGAATGACGAACAATTTGAAATGTTTCTACTGAAGCATTATTCATTCGGAACTGCACAACATCAATAAGAATAAAGATAAATACACAAGAATAAAAATCTGAACAAAAGCAATTATGACAAACAGAAGTTCAATGCACATAAAACGTAGAAATATGCAGGGAATTTCAACATACAATAAATAAACACAATATATCAGTACGTGCTTTGTCAGTGTTTTGCTGAGATAAATTTCATACATTTTCCTCAGAACTCTGCATATGACACAGTTTGTTATTATGACTTATTTTCAAAATATCATAGCCAACTTTCAGAAACTAGAATAGCTATAACCCGCAAAATTAGCATTTCTAAGGTCAAATACGGAGAAATATATTCGCATTCTCTAAACACGGTACACCCAAAAAATTACCACCACTCTAAATTTAAACTTATAATCCAATAGATCATCCATCTGGAACGTACGTTGAGCGCAAGTAGGAAATTTGCGTTATGCTTACAACAGAGCATAAAATAAGTTTCCTATTTTAATGCGCTAAAATTGCAGTTTAGACTAACATTTAAGAATCGGGAGACTCATTTTTTATTACATGTCCAGCTGTAACGTCCTTGAACACTGACAGTTCGATCTGGATTCGATTCCAGGCGAATGGGTTGCCGCACAGAGGCTTTCGTCTTTTTCCACATGTGTAACGTGGATACTAGCCAATTTCTCTTAGAAAGTCCTCCACGAAGGTAGCATTCGCTTTAGACATATAGCCCAGCGAGCTTTGACATAATTAAATAAACCAAACCTTTCTATGATGGCCATTTCATCTGATCTCTTATGAGTTGCTTCAGATTAAGATCGTTGAAAACTGGGAGTTCGACCTAAGGCGAAGGGGCTGGTTTTTGTGGTTTCCTTCATGTGCAACGCAAATTCGAGTAAGTTTCCCTTAGAAAATCTTCCACGAAAGCATCTCTCCTCTTAGACAGATAGCCCTCGTGGTTTTGCCATATTCGAATAACCTAACCTATCCATGAAGTGTCATGACTACTTTTTTCATACTTTTTTTATATCTACGGTCCGCGGATAACAATTTATGAATAATAGATTTAGACTTCGTTTTGATGACATGACGATAAAATAATTCAGCAAACACATTATAACCTACGGCAAATATTTACGTCATTTAACGGTGTAAATAGTTCCACGCAAAAAATAAAAATGAAAAACTTTTTATAAGATAAGGTTTTGTTTAAACCTCATAAAAATGTAATGATGAAAAATTTAATGATTAATTTTTCATAATGCAATTGCTATTACTCCATTCCGTTATTTAGGCGCCCACGCTTTTATTATTCGTGATATAAAAAGCGGCGATGAATTTTGTAAAAATATTACCCAATTTTATAATTCTTTTTTAAAAAAGAACACAGAGTTTGTTTTACAATCTGTCAAAATTTGCATACTTCGTAAAAGGTATATTTTTAGATGCTGAAATTTTAAAATCACGGACATAAAAGAGTAGTCAAAAACTGAGCTAATTTCGAAACTTCGTCAAAAAGGCAGGACTTTTGTAAATAATTCATGCACATTTAAAATATTGAAAATTTTTTTAAATACATTTTTCAATATTTTTTTTTTCGCTGTACTCGATAGTACAAATAGTAAATTTCTGATATTTACAGCTTGTTCCTTAAACGTAGTGAACGAAATTAATTAAAAAAATTAAAACACAAAATTTGAAGTAGATAATAAAACAAATTCCAAATTCGGGCTTCCAGATGCCCATATTCGGGTGGAAACGCACGGTAGTCAAAATTTAATGGCTCTAAGTACTATTTTTTTTATCACAATGCGAGAAACATATATACATTTATGCAGATTTTTCATTATTTAATTTCTTATGACGAAATTAATAGTTCTTCTCGGCAAATTGCCCCTTTGGACTAAAAAAATCTGAAAGCTTTGAGATTTTACATTGCGCCCGAAGGGGCGTTTTTTTAACGTTTTGTGTGTTACTTTTATTTATTAAAAATCATGTTCTTCGCACTTAAACCATAAAATTCAATTCAACAACAATATCGCAAAATAATTTTAAAATGAGCATATCTTTAGAATTTCGGATACAAAAAAAAAATGTTGCCATTGATCGCTTTGAAATCGTTGAGTTTGTTAATTAAAAAATTCGTTTGTTACAAAATATGAAGTCGATAATAAAGCAAATTTAAAATTCCAAATTAGGGCTTCCAGATGCCCATATTCGGCGGAAGATTACGTAATTCAAAATTTTATGTGTCTAGGTACCGTTGTTTTATCACAATGAGAGAAACATACAAACATTTATGCAAATTCTTCATTATTTAATTTCTTTAAATATAATGCAGGGCATTTAACATTTGGTGGCAACAATTTGAAAAGTAATACGCCGTTTATAGCGATTCAACGCAAAATGCCAAAACGAAATTAATAGTCCGTCTGGGCTAACGCCCTTTGGGCTAAAAAACATCGCGTCACCGCAATGTGTCGTCATCCATCCACAAACAGTGTACAAAAGTTGAGTTCGATAACTCATCACGGAATAAAATCGATGACGGATTTTTGACTATAGCGACAAACACTAAGATTGAGCTAAATGAGAAAGCTAATAATTAGCGTTTTCTGGGCCAAATAGATACGAACATATTCGCACACCCTAAGGAAACATGCCAAAGAATTTTACTCACATGTGAAGAGAACGCAAAATCTTATAGCTAACGCAATGCTAATGCGAAATTGTCGTAACTGTGCTATCGATTACAATTTAAATTGCCTATGTAGTTGGCTTCGAAACACGGAGAAGGTTTGGATATTTGTACAATATCTATTCGGCTTGGGACACTTAAAGTACTGGAGAGTACGCCCTCTCGAGAGGTTGATGGTAGGGGGAAAAGGCGCTAGACACACGGTGTTTTCTATCAAAATTTGACGGAACTTCTTCATTCCACGGGAGTAAAATCGGTTGCTCAGTATGGTGCACTCTGGGATCGCTCTCGATGAGACGGTCACTCATTTGAGTGATCAGCTAAATGGCCGTTCCCAAGGAAGCATTAGGTTTATATTTTTTATAAACGTATTACGCAATTTTTTATAATATGAGCATATATAAGAAAAGACTGATTAAGCCTTTTTTCTTCCTTGTACGAAATAAAGGAAGGCCGATTGGTCGTAGAATGTTCAGATTTTGCATATGGGACTGATATAACATCTAGTTGTGCATCTCCCTTTTTTATTGCAATCGGCAATAGAAGTTTATATAAAAGTTTACATTGAGTTAATATGATTAAAGGCGGAGGTATCGGGGGCATTTTTCTCAAGTAAAAAAATACTACTCACTCTTATAATATTATTATAGCCTTTTTTTTTTTGGCATAATAATTCTTACTTGAGAAAAAGACGAAACACCTACTCATTTATAAATTATTGTTAATTGATCGGAAGTTAAGTTTATTCCCCTTGAAAAGTCAACTAATTTCCGGTCAATGATGATAATTGATTTATTAATTAGATTTTTAATTTTAATTATATCTTTTAAAAGTTTCCATTCTTAGTTTGTGTTAGATTCATTTTTGATGTTTCCATTTAAAAAAAAAAAAAATTCAAGATTCCATTTTTAAATATGCTTATAAGTTACTTCATTCCAATAGAATTCTAACTACCTTTAACAAAGGAGATAATGTACTTAATAATCCATTAGTAAATAAATTATTATATATATATATAGATATATATATATATGTTACCGTTAAAGTATAAAACGCAGTTATTTCATAGAATACCTAGTTATTCCATGAAATAACTGATCGTGTCCGTTAAAGTGCGTAATATGTTAATAAATTGACACTTTAACTAGGTATTCTATAAATTAACTAATGAGAGACAGTTAAAGCGTAAAATAAACAATTTATCTAAAATGAAATAACTAGGTATTCTATAAATAAACTAATGATAGACAATTAAAACGGAAAAGAAGCAATTTATCTAATTTATGCAGCGTATAAATGGTATTTATGGAAAAGTACCATAAATTCATTTATTACAACAAGATTACTAAAATGACACTTGGAATTACAAAGAACACTATTTCTAACACAAAAACATTTTTTGTTGACACACTGGGTTTTACACGAACATTCCATATTGTTAAACGAAACGTAAATGTATCTTATACTAAAAAGCGAGATATATGATATAGATTATTTTACACTTTAACGGGCTGCAGATCGTTATTCTATGAAATAACTAGTTAAACCATGAAATACAAAAGAGTTTTACACTTTAACGGACACGATCAGTTATTTCATGGAATAACTAGGTATTCTATAAAATAACGAATTTCATACTTTAACGGTAACATATATATATTCAAAATAGTACTAATTTTAAGTTTGTTTATTTTCTTTCAGGTCTTTGAATGAGTTGGTTCAACATTATTCACTCTTTGGTTTTCAATTAATTAATTGAGCAGCAATTTGCGCAGAAATAATTTTAAGCTACTTTTGTTTAACTATTTCTACAATACTGCATATATACAGGGTGTCCCAAAACGACCGCATAAACTCTGCACAGGTAGATTCCTCGTTGGGAGTACATAAAAACTGCCCAAAGAAGCGTTCCTGTACGATCCATAGTTTACGAGAAAAATACGAAAAACAAAGTATCACGTCACTGCCGGTGCAAGAAAAAACACTTTATTATACATATCAACAACAGTATTGGCATATCTTTCCAGACGATAATGTTCAAAACGTTCGCCGCGCATATCGCATCAAGCATGCGCGCGCGCCGTGGAATGACATTAAGCCGCCGTTGAACTGGTATTTAAAAAGCTGCATCTTGCAGCTACCGGTAGTACAACGATTGTATGCCATAATTCGATCTCCTCTGTATTCAATTGTCTTTTGTAACCTTTATACCTCTATTTTGTCACACCAAAAGTGCGCACTTTTCCTTGCTTAATTCTGTATTTTATTTCAGAACCACCAGCTCGTTCAGCTTTCTGCACATTTAATTATAATTACCACTGCTGAGGTAGAGACTTTAATTTGTAAATATTGTATATATCTTCTTTTATTTTTTACTCTAGTGAGCATCTGCTCCATTTAAGATTATCATAAAAAAAGTATTATTAATTTAATGTAAGCTATTTTTTGTATACATATTGTTAGAAACCTACTAATGATATTCGATGAGGGGTAGGGCCTTCGGCCCAGGCACCCTAGTGCCAGCACCATGCGACTCGAACTGTAGCTACCGGTAGTCTTCGTATGGTGGCCATGTATTCCGTTCGGGACTACTGCGACCCCATCGTGCTGGAATGCTGGACTTTGGTTCCAGCATGATAGGGTTCCGGCGCATTTCTGTGCTCCTGTACGTGGTTGGTTGAATATGGAATACCTCGGCGGCTGGATCGGACGTGAGGGTCTGGTTCTAGGGCCGCCACGTTCGCCAGATCTTACACCGTTGGATTTTTTCCTACGGGGCCATCTCAAGGAACTGGTGTAACGAGATTTAGTGGCAACACCAATGGACTTAGTTGCTCATCTGCATGCTGCTTGTACTTCGGTGGACCCCGCGATGCTGCAACGTGTGATGACAGCCATTCAATGGCGTATTCAAGCCTGCCTCGACATGCACGGCGGGACACTTTGAACATCTGCTTTAAATTGTGCGTATACTGCTGTTGATATGTTCAATAAAGTGTTTTTTCTTGCACCGGCAGTGACGTCATACTTTGTTTTTCGTATTTTTCTCGTAAACTATGGATCGTACAGGAACGCTTCTTTGGGCAGTTTTTATGTATTCCCAAGGAGGAATCTAGCTGTGCAGAGTTTATGCGGTTGTTTTGGGACACCCTGTCTAGTATACTGAAGCCGGTAAGACCGGCTTCTAAGTCCTCACCCGGCCTTTAGTTTCGCAATCGTTGGTTTAATATACTTCCAGTTGCAGAAGTATTTTAAATGACGAAAATATTCATGTTTTGGCACTGTCAAATTAAAAAAAATAATAATAATTTTCGTTAACTATGGAAATCTAACTTTTAATGAGGTCTGCCGGTTAATGTACTTATATTTGGGAAAGTTTTATACTCGTTATGAAAAAATAAAACTATATGAAGCTTGATTCCCTTATGACAAAAATTAAGCGGGATATTTAATTTCAAAATTTTTATATTTCCATGTCATTTTGCACTTGTTTCGAGGGATCGGTTAAATAAGTTAGAATAATTCAAGGAAATGTCTCTAATTATAAATGCGTATGATTTAATAGGCCATACAAAAATGTATATAATCTAATACACCGTGTGTAGAATTCAACAAGCCGTACAGCAAAACTATGTGTATAATTTAATAAGCCGTATGTTATTTAATAGGTCGTTTAATAAAGTGCAGCAAAAAGCGCGTATAATTTAACAGACCATACGCGATGTTCCATTTTACGGCAAAGTTTGAAGTTCAGCATTCTATACAATGCCTAGGCATTGTATAGAATGCATGAAACTAGCCGGCAATGTATGAAACGATTCATATTTCACACATTTTCTAGACATTCTATAGAATGCGAAATGACAAATCGGCGAAGTAGGAAATACATTTCCGATTCGTTTCGAAGAACCGAAATTACTTACCAGAAGCTAAGAAATGGTGTAAAAAAGCCAAACTGACTACAAGGAACCACGGGACTACTGGCTCATGAAATCGCTAGGATGTGATGTTTGTTTTCCACAACCAAAAGTACATTCATTTATCCTATTAAAGAAAGCGTCAGTACTATACAGTATGACGTCACGAATGCTGCGTTATTTCCAGTACTTCATGAAAACTCATTTGAGTACCGCATACGGACGACGTGACAGAATGTTGTGAAAGAACTTTTAACCAAATACAAAAACGTTACACGTAATGATACTGAACTGTACAATCACCAAACGGGAGCTCTGTCCGAAAAAACAAAAAGGTGTTAAAAAGGGCATTGATTGTTGTGAAACTTATGACTCTTTCTGAATTTATTTCCGTTGTCATGTAGATTTTACTGATTCCGAGTCTCAGCTAAATAGGAAAATACAAATTTATTATGTTGTATCAAGATCATCTCACTATTTTTTTTTTTTACATGTTTCCAATAACAGTTTTTTAATGGCACTCTTTCATTAATTTTTCTAAATAACATTTATATTTTTGAGGAATGAACGTTTTTTAAATAACACCTTACCATAACCTTTTTTTATACTTTGCCTAAACAGCATCAGTCGTTCTATAGAATGCCTAGGTATTATATAGGGAAATTCTGTAATAATTCTCATATTTTATACTTTACCTAAAAACTTCCGGCATTATATACAATGCCTAGGCATTCTATAGAATGCTGGCGTTTTATACTTTGCCGGTAACATCCATATTAGATTTTTCTATATATTTATTATGCATTTAAGAAGCATAGAGACTTTAAAAAAAATTAAAGAATTTTTGGCTGGCGTCTTTTGATTTGCGTACGGATGGCTGGCCGAGGCGCTTACAGCCCGCTGTATGGGTGAACCTGTTCAAACAAGATTCGCTGTATGGGTGAACATTGACTCCAATAATTTACGGTTCATGAAAGACCAAATGTTTCTGATATTTTCATGTATTTTCTGAGAACATAATCACGTTCGTTGCATCGTCAAATGTGCACCCAAGGCACTGATAAAACTAATTTTACGGTTGAAGGCACCCGAAAATTCGGGTCAGTGGTCTGCAGACGACAAGGTGCTGGCCTGGAAGTCTTCTATCATCACAAGAAAAGATTCGAAATTGTTGGCCATATCATATTTTTTGTTCCAATGAGTATAAGATGACTGATAAGCAAAGAAATGTATCGTCGATTTGCTGCTTACTGAAAGCAGAAGCAAGATAAATCGGAAAAAAATTTCAACTCATAGTGCTCATAACCCTCTCCGTTGTTACTGCGTTTCAAAACGCATTTTTTTTTTAATAAATGGAATTTATTTTTACCTAAAATTAGTATTTTGTGCGTGTTTTATTCGATTTTCATTCGTGACGGTGAAATCTGTCGTAAGCATGAGAGAAACCGTAGAACATATCATATGAGAATGTGACTGACCTCGTCACGAACACGAGAATTCAAGCCAAATATTTTCAGTTAAGTAAATGTGGGAGATAAATAACTTAAGATGCTTATGCTAAAAAATCGTAACTAAAATAATTTACTATTAAGTCTCAGATCTATTAAATTTGCGTTCAAGTGAGTTTTCTATTTTTGTGATTTGTTCTCATGTGTAACGTATAGTATACGCACCAGTTGCCGTAAAAATTCCTCCACGAAAGCATCACATCCCTTAGGCAGATAGCCTTAGAATGCTTTTTCATAATCAACTAAAACAAACCTATCTATTTATATTAATCAAAAGATAAGACAAAAAATATTTGGTATTTTAAATGAAAATTATACGTTAAATAACGTCTTTTTTTCCCGTTAAAACTTTGTTTACTCTTCCTTTTAAGTTAAATAAAACTAAGCTCGTTAATCTCCACGCAAACTTTTTATTCAGCCATGGACTTCAGTAACATCAAAGCTGTATGTAAGTAAAGCGTCGACACTTCCATACTATAACATGACGCCAAATTGCAGCGCCAATCCACTGCAGTGGTGGCGATGTAAACTAAATCTCTTCCCCTCCTCCTTTCCCCTGCAGTGACGTCATGGAGGTCGGAAGTAAGATGGCGAGGCCACAATGAGTTTTCACACGATTGGATGTAAATATTTTGCAATTGCGTCGTAATTATATATATAAATGTATATATTTTCTATTTGTACAGTATTTCAGAGTCCTAAGTGTACGAAAAGAATACATTTTTAAGCAAAGTTTATTGTTATTAACATTAAAATTATGCATTATTTCTTCTCCACTTACAGAGCTTCTACCTAAAATACTTTCTGAAATATGACATGATTTTTTTAGCTTCTGAGGCATCTTTTAAATGAAAAAAAACTAAGTCAATTTGTAATTAATGCTCAATTCGGTCCATTTCAAATTAGCGCTCTTTTTATTTTAATAGTGAAATACATTAAATAGTACATAACTTTCTCTGAATATTTCTGAAAGGGAATAAAAAAAA
>KK120322.1:138292-157435 GCA_000611955.2 Stegodyphus mimosarum
AGAACTATTGGTGGGATATGACCCGCGGTTTTCTTTGGGGTTTCAAAAGGAGTACCATTTTGAGTCCCGTCATCCATGTTAACCTCATTTTCTAATGGTTCAAAAGTATTTTTCTGGCTTGGGTAATCCTTTTCCGTATTCGAATGATTTCTTTTATGTGTTTTGCGAGGAGAGGTAAAACCTTCGCTATCAACTGTTTTCTTTTTGCGCGTTCTTCCGCTAGAAGTTCTTTTTAGGTTAGCTGAATTCGATCCCTTTTTTGGGGTAGCTGGTGTTTTTAAGAATTTAGCGTTACTATCAGGTGTGGGGTTAGCACTAACTATTTCTATTTCAGGTATTTTACCATTTTCCTTTTCCTCTAAGTTATCATGTATGATACAAAGATTTTTAAGTTGTTCTTCCATAATCGTAAGCCTAGGATCAGCTTTCGGTAAATTAGAATTTTTTAAACTCTCAATTTCTGTTTGCAAGTGGTTAATTTGCATAGATAGGCGATTGTAACCGATATGACCTCCATTACTCTCACGTATCTGCTCAATTAAACTACGTACATTTTTATCCTCTAAACTGCTCATTTCTTGCTGCTTAACCTAATCCATTGGCCCGGTAATGCATGCTCAGAAATAAACAAGTCAAAAAGAACTTACCAGACGCTGATGAGACAGGTAATCCACTGAGAAAACACGAGTGCTGTACACTAAGTGCGAATATAACTCACCAGAATTCTCAAAAATTCTACCGATTTTAAGAGTATGAAACCAACCGGACCGACCGATGTGACCCTTCTTATGATTAGTAACGATCCGAGGGTAAAATAAGAAAGCTTTTACAGTTAAGGTGGTGGATAAGACTGTTGATTACTAGCACTTTGACCGAGATTTATATAACGAGGTACGGGCTGACTACACGGGCTTTTTGTAATTTTTCTATTTGTAATGCGAATGCTATCCAATTTTACTTTCCCTCCTCTTATGCAGATAGCGCCAGTGTGCTTTGCCACTATGTCGAATCCCTTATAAAGTCTTCTCCGAAAGTAACTTTCTCATTGGGGAGAAAACTCTCGAGTTGCTTTCCCTTTACCTATCTATTACACAAAATAATGCTTTAAAAATACATAGGACATTCAAACTTAGCTTAGAAAAAAAATAATGGGGGGGGGGGAACAATTATCCAATTATTGCATATAGACTTACTGCCCGTCCCTCAATATGCAAATATGAAGCAAGTGTAACAACAGACTCAAACAACGTAGACAGCAAATACTGAAGTATATATGATGTAAATGAGTGTTTGTGCTTTAGTTAAAATGCATATATTTACTACTAATCAATAGAAAAAAGGACTTACGCACTGACTGTATGTAGACTTTTTGTCCCTCCCTCAAAGCGCAAATACGAAACAAATGTAATAACAGAATAAACGTTGACAACAAATGCTGAAGTATACGATGTATATGAGTGTTTGTGACTTCGTTAAAATACATATATTTATTACAAATTACTGCAAAAAAGGACTTGAGCACTTATTCTATATAGCCGTTTTGCTCCTCCCTCAATGTGAAATATGAAACAACTGTAACAACAGACTCAATAAACGTAGACAACAAAAGCTGAAGTACGTGATGTAAATGAGAGTTTGTAATTTTCCTTAAAATTTATATATTTATTACAAATTAATGGAAAAAAAAAAGACTTCCGCACTTATTGTATATAGACTTTTTGCCCCACCCTCAATGTGAAAACAAGTGTGACAACAGACTTAAACAACGTAGGCAACACATGCTGAAACATGATGTAAACGAGTGTTTGTAATTTTCATTAAAATTCATATATTTATTACAAATTAACGGAAAAAAGGACTTGTGCACTTATTGTATATAGACTTACTACAACACCCTCTAAGCGTAATTACGCAGACTCAATAAACGTAGACAACAAAATGCTGAAGTACATGAATGTTTATGACTTAAACGTTAAAATTCATATATTTATTACAAATTCTGTGCATAAAAATTCAATAATATTACATAAACAAATTCCTCAATTAGCAAAATAAAAACAACAGTATTTTGATTTTAGTTAATAGAATTAGCTTATTCTGATTTACCAAATAAAAAGTAGATTTTTGCTTTAATTCTAATCTTTCTTACTTTTGTATAGTTATTATTAGACTTATCGCGCTTTTAAGCGCCGTTGCTTGTAGTTCTTGACAAAATTTAAGTGATGATAATTTATAATATTTGTAGAGAATATTATCATAGTTTATGTGCTTCAATGACTGTCTTTCGCATAACTTAACTCACGTAATTTTTTTACTTTTGTAGAGTTATTTTTAGACTTACTGCACTTTTATGCACTGTCGCTAACTGTTTTTCACAGAATTCAACTGGTGTTATATTCTAACACCTGTAGAGAACATTATTAGAGTTTTATGTGCTTTCATTGGCTGTTTTTCGCACAACTGACGTTAGTTTCTTACATTTGTATACATTCATTTTACTTATACGCCTTACTTTATGGGCCGTCGCTAGCTGTTCGTCCATGAATTTAAGTGATGTTAATTTATAATATTTGTATAGAATATTATTACAGATTCATGTGTCTTCACAGGCTGTTTTTCGCATACCTTAACTGATTTTAATTTCTTACATTTGTATAGAGTTATTATTACATTTTACTCGCCGTCTCTAGCTGTTCTTCCCAGAATTTAACTGATGTTAATTTATAATACATGTAGAGAAAATTATTACTGTTTTATGTGCTTTCAGTGCCTTTAATACTGTTTTTCGCATAACGTAACTGATGTTAATTTCATACATTTGTATAGAGTTGTTATTACATTTAAGCGCCGTCGCTAGCTGTTCTTCCCAGAATTTAACTAATGTTAATTTATAATTTTTGCAGAGAACATTATTATAGTTTTAGGGGCCATCCGTGACTATATTTCGCAAAACTTAACTGATGTTAATTTCTTATATTTGTATAGAGTTATATTAAACATTACAGTTACGTTACACAACTACGAATTTCGTGTATGGATTTCGGATATAAAATAAATTTCGCAGTTTTTTTTTTTTTTTTTAGTTCAAAAAAAAAGATAATTAATAATATTTTTATTATTTAATTCTATTTTAAAAAAAAAATGTATTTTTATTTTGTTTTACAAAATAAAACTACTTTACTTTTTACTTCCATGTACGAAGTAAAGGTAGTATTGTAACCGCGAAAAATTTCAGTTTCAACGGAATATTCATTTTGACCCTTCCCAAATCCATTTTGACTAGTTCCGGTCATGACATCTGTACCATGGACCTTATAAGAAATAAACCAACCCAAGCGGGTTTTCTCCTTCGTCTGACGCACTCACGGCTGTCCCCCTTGATCACATCCGGCGGAGTAGGGACGATTACAGAGATTTAACATTAGTTGGCTATTGCAGCGTGTATAATTGTCAAGAAAAAGCTGGTTGTAGCTCCTCATTTCACAAATTATCATTTTTACGTATTTCTATTTTTGAAATTGAGATTGATTTTTAAAAATTTAGCATATTTATCAAACATAATTAACGTCCAAATAATTATAAAGCTGTTACATACTTTCAGGCCTGGATTTTTTTTTTTTTAAAGCTTTTCCTACGCTATAAGGCAATTTGTAACTACTACTTCTAGAAAATAGAACTAATAGAAAATATCTAATAGAAAATCTGAACTAATAGAAAATTTCAAACAAACAATTTTCTCTTAATTTTTTATGTGTTTATTGGTGTAAATAAGTAAAAAATACTAAAATACCTAAAAATGAATTTTTGAAAGTTTTTGTTTAAAATTCTAAATTGTGTTGCTTTTTTAAAAAATTGTAGATGAATATTATAGCATAATTTCTATAAAACAGTTTTTTTTTTCAATAATAATAACGATTTTAACACCTTAATAATTTTTATGCATTTATTCTAATGTTAAAATAGTATTTAACTTATATAATTAATTGTGCTAATATTTTATAGTGATTATTTTTAAAATTTATTTCTAGTTCTGCAAAAGATTTTTTTATTTAGTGTGAATTTAATTTATTAGCCCAAAAGAGGCGATAACCCAGAAAGGCTACTAGTCTCGAAACGATATTTTGCACTGTTTTCCTATAAATGTCCGTTTAACTTTGAAAATTGTTGCCACCAAATATTATCGCCTTGTATTATATTTAAAGAAATTAAATAATTAATTAATAAGAATCTTCATGAATACATGTATGTTTCTCGCACTGTGAAAAAATTACGGTATCTAGAGACATAAAATTTTGAGCGGAAAAACGAAAACGATTCGCCGCACGTATGTATCTCTCGCATAACTGAAGAGCGATTCGCCGTACATTGTTAAAATTTTGCATACGGAGTTGTTATAACATCTAGTTTCGCACCTCTTTTTCTTTTACTGAAATCGGCAGAGCTAGAACGGCACTTTGAATTGAAAGATTTTATTTCATTTTCAACTGAAATAAATTTAAAAAAAAAGTCTGAAAGTTTTCAGATTTTATATTACCAACAAACGGGCGTTTTTTTAACTTTTTGTGTGTTACCTTTATATATTAAAGATCATGTTCTTCGTACTTAAACCATAAAATTCAATTCAACAGCAATATCACAAAATAATTTAAAAAGAGTACATCTTTAGAATTTCCAATACACAGTCTCGGGAGTTGGAGATAAATATGCCCCCCCCCCGTACAGTGTTGCCATTCCTCCTTTTGAAATCGTTGAGTTTCTTAATAAAAAATTCGTTAAAGTTTTACAAAATATGAAACAGATAATAAAACAAATTCAGAATTAGGGCTTCCAGATGCCCATAGCCCACCAGCGGCCGAGCGGTAAAGACGCTGAACACTGGTAGTTCGGTCTGAGGTTCGAATCCCGCGAACGGGCTGGCTGCATGGGCGTTTTCGTGGTTTTCCCCATGTGTAACGTGTATACGAGTTAGTTTCCTTAGAAAGTCCCCCACGAAGGCATCCCTCCCTTTAGGCAGATAGCCCTCGTTTGCTTTGCCATAACTGAATAACCTAACCTAACCAGATGCCCATATTTGGGTGGAAGATTATGTTATTCAGAATTTGATGGCTCTAGGTACCGTTGTTTTATCACAGTGCTAGAAACCTACATACATTTATGCAGATTCTTCATTATTTAATTTCTTTAAATGTAATCAAGGCAGTAATATTTGATGGCAACAATTTGAAAAGTGATACAGGCTTTTAAAGTTTCCGACGCAAAATTCCAAAACGAAATTAATAGCCGTTCTGAAGTCTTTAGGCTAATAAGTTTAAATGAAGTGTAGTAAAAAATGTGGCGTACAAAAAAAGTCATCCGATCTCCAAATCAGATTTTTTTTATCTGTGCAGAACTATATGTGTCACTCTAAGGAAGGGAAGAAACTCCCTCAATTGTTTTAGTAAACAAATATTTGGCCTGCAGGGGAAGGAAAAAGTTTTATGTATAGTCGGATTGTGGTTCAATTAATTAATTTTGAAATTACTGAATAATTTTCAAAACTGAATAACTAAATACTGAAATCTGTAAAACTGAATATTGAATAATTTTTGAAGTTATTTTTAATAATTCTTTAGAAGACTTTAATCTTATAAGCCATGTATGAATGACAAATTTCCTTTGTTATATGGTCCACAGCGTCTTAAAGACACACATATACATAATACATCAAAAATGCTTCACAAATCTCTCGTCAAAAAAGTGGCATGGCAATCAATTGCTTGCGTAACCTGCCTGTAACTGGCACTGCCAAACATTTCTCCACAAATCAAATATCACCTTTACACTGACGTCACCTCGTAACAAACTCGGTGTTTGTTGTTAACGTCCTGGGGTTAACTAACAACACAGCGACCGCAACTGCTACAAGCGCTGCGTTAAGAATTGAACGAGAGCGGCAACGTGCCGCTGCAGTTTCGTCGGAACCACTGTCCTCGGAGGTCAACGCGCAAAATCTGAATCTTGAAGTGGGCGGTCAGGGAGGGAGGAAGAAATGGGGCGGGAGGAGGGGGTGGCGGACGGCAAGTGAAAGCGCACATCCGGGTCTTGCGGTGGCGGGGAACTTGACCTTGGCCGGAACGGGCGATCTTACGGACGATTTTGAGGCTCGGGAAGACTGCCGAACACGCAAGGCGGTCTCGCTGTTTTGGCTTTTAAATTTAGTGTTGTTGATTTGTGGATAGGCAAGCGAGACATTTCAGCTGTAACCGTAACTCTTAAAAATGCAATTATGTATCACGAGCGGAAAGAGTCGATACTCAGCTCTAAAAATGGCATCGCTTTTCAAAACACCCAAGAATATTTTTTCCACCTCAGCGCTGGCAATGTCAATGCTTAAGTGTAGAGTGTTACAATAATTTCTCTACGCGGTCAGTTGGTTTCACAGCGTTATTTAAAATACGCGCTATGTTTAACAGCCTTTTGTAACACTGTTTACAAATAATATTCCATAAGGCTCATTAGGGTGACTCCAACATTTTAAACCGTCGATCTCAATCAAATATGCAATGCTGAATCACCTTTTTTTTCCTGCCTCCATCTCAAGTGTATATATTTGTCTTAGATAATTATGGAAGTTTTATATACCATATTTACGCAGATGATAATTTATGTTAGCTGCTTAACATTTTTACATAACACTTTGGAATTTTATGGTGCCATTGTCATCTGTTCTTCCCAGAATTTAACTCCTGCTAATTTCTAACAATTGCAGAGAACATTATTACAGTATTATGCGCCTTCCCCTGCTGTTTTTCGCATAATTTAACTGACGTTAATTTCTTACTTTTCAATAGTTATTATTAGACTTACCGCGCTTTTACGCGCCGTCGCTTGTAGTTCTTCACAGAATTTAAGTGATGATAATTTATAATATTTGTAGAAAATATTATCACAGTTTATGTGCTTCAATGGCTGTTTTTCGCATAACTTAACTCACGTAATTTTTTTTACTTGCAGAGTTATTTTTAGACTTACTGCACTTTTATGCACTGTCGCTAGCTGTTTTTTCCAGAATTCAACTGGTGTTGGGCTGTTTTTCGCACAACTGATGTTAATTTCTTACATTTGTATACATTCATTTCACACTTATACGCCTTACTTTATGCGCCGTCGTTAGCTGTTCGTCCATGAATTTAAGTGACGTTAATTTGTAATATTTATATCGAATATTATTACAGTTTTATGTGTCTTCACAGGCTGTTTTTCGCATACCTTAACTGATTTTAATTTCTTACATTTGTATAGAGTTATTATTACATTTTAAGCGCCGTTGCTAGCTGTTCTTCCCAGAATTTAACTGATGTTAATTTATAATTTTTGTAGAGAACATTATTATAATTTTATGTACCATCCGTGACTGTATTTCGCATAACTTAACTGATGTTAATTCCTTACATTTGTATAGAGTTATTATTACATTTTAAGCGCCGTTGCTAGCTGTTCTTCCCAGAATTTAACTGATGTTAATTTATAATTTTTGTACAGAACATTATTATAGTTTTATGTACCATCCGTGACTGTATTTCGCATAACTTAACTGATGTTAATTTCTTACATTTGTATAGAGTTATTATTACATTTTAAGCGCCGCCGCTAGCTATTCTTCCTACAGTTTAACTGATGTTAATTTCTAACATACGTACGAAATGTTATTACAGTTTTACGTGCCATAACTGGCTGTTTTTCGCACGACTTAACGTGTGTTAATTTCTGACATTTGTACGAAATGTGCTATTACCCATTTATGCGCCACCGCTAGTTGTTATTCAGAGAATTTAAAAGATGGTACCTTCCTACATTTGTACAGAACGCTATTGCAGATTTATGTGCCATCTCTGGCTCTTCTTCATCATTTAATGAATGATAAAAAAGTACAAATCTTAGCTACAATGGTACAATAGTATATTCGTCGTATAACGCGCCCCCTTTTCTTTACGAAGAAACATGAAAGATACATGCACGGTGCTCTTAATTTTTGAAGTCATGCATTCGGAGATTTTTCCCAGGCTTTTGAATAATGGTATACTGAATAGCGATAAAGAGAACAATTTGTGTGATTGATGTGAAAGGCAGAAAAACGGTTTACATACAACAACAGGTCACGAAAAATCTCACCTCACCGTACTGATTTCCCGCTTAGCGGATGGTACAAAAATTAAAACCCATGGTTATTTTTAAAAGAAAGAATGCGCCAAAATGTAATTTCCCAAATGGTGTTTACATTCACGTTTACGAGAAAAGATTTTAAGTACGAAAACGGTGCGAAACTATGATTACGGAATGTTTGGCAAAAGCATCCTCTTTGCCTTAAAGAATCCGTAGGTCTTTTAGTTTGTGACATGCTCAGTTTCCATCGAACGGATAATACGAAGAAATTGTTGAAAGAATGTAATACAGACATGGTAGCTATCCCAGGCGGATTAACGCCATTAGTTCAGCCTTCAGATGTGTGTATCAATAAGATATTCAGAGAAAATTCAAAACGACAGTGAAATACGTGGATGTTAGAAGGTGAAAAATCATTTATAAAAGGAAGCAAATGCGTCAGTCATGCCAGTCTAGAAGTACAGTGGGTAATAAAAACATGGAATGAAATTAAACCCACGTAATTCAAAAGCAATTTAAAAAAAAAAATGTAGCACATCTAGCAATCTAGATGTGAAGGAACATGATTAATTATTTATGGATCAGAGTAACACTGATGGTAATTAATGATGAAATAGAATTCGATGATGTGCCTGAAGATATAACGGAAGACAGAAATGACGAATATTTCGTCTTATCCGATGATGAAAATTTTTAAGTTCATAATATCATTTTTTTTAAATAAACAGCATTAAGGTATAGGTAGAAATCTGATTTTGTAAGTTCATCCTTTTCTTATTTTTAAATCTATTATTTTTATACCCGGCGTGGTAACGTGCATCCGTAATTTTCTATCTTAATTTTAATATTAAATGTGTACGTTGTATACGACCGGAATATACTGTATATATACGTATAATTTTATTAAGTACAATATTTTTTAGTATAAAGATTATACTATCGTGGAAAGTTTAAGAAATATTTTAACTGTAGTTTAGATAAAGAAAATTGTGTGTAATTAAAAAAGCATTTGCTTTATTGATTACCCACACTTTTGTACATAGTACACAGCGTCGTTCCACTTTCTGCGTTGATTCACTTTTCAAACGATTGCCACAAGATATTATATTTAGAGAAACTAAATAATGAAGAGTCTGCATGAATGCGTGAATGTTTCTCGCAATGTGAAAAAAACAACGATATCTAGAGGCAACCAATTTTGAATAACGTAGTCTTCTAACCGAACATGGGCATTCGGAAGCCAGAATTTTGAATTTCGAATTTGTTTTGTTATGTATTTCAAATTCTGTAGAACTTTAACGAATTTTTTATTAAAAAAAACTGAACTATTTCAAAGTGGTAATAGCAACACTGTATGAAAAAGAACATTCTTATCTCCATCGGGCGAGACTGTGTATCGGAAATTCTAAAGATAAGCTCTTTTTAAATTATTTTGTGATATTGCTGTTGAACTGAATTTTATGCTGTTTAAGTGCGAAGAACATGATATTTAATAAATAATAACGTACAAAACGTTAAAAAACGCCCTTTTGGACATAATATTATATATAAAATTTGATAGCTTTAAGATTTCCCCCCTCCCCCTTTTTAAATTTGGAATGTTTTAGGATTTTTACCAAACGATTTACTTTAATTAGAGTGTAAAATAAAAAGTTTTTTTACAACATTTTTCGACAACAGTTATAGTTTACTTAAAGTATTTTTAGCCAAAACGGCAAACATTGTTTTGTGGAAAATAGAAAAGTCGAAATTAGTCTTTTAGCGTAATTTGACATTGTACTTTTATTTTTATAATTTAGTTTATTTTAAAGTATAGTTTTTTATAATATACTGACGTTATTTATCAATCTAGAATTTTTTCTTCATTTTTTTTTAATTTCATTTTTTACAGAATTGTACATTTTGAATAATTTTCTTATATTTTAACGCATTTTATCAATATAAGATTAAATTTTTGAATTTTTTTAAACACTTGCTTGTTTCAAATGATAAATGAAAGATATAATAACCACATTATTTTAAGAACTGATGCGCTGCAAAAAGGAGGAAAATGCGAATTCATAAAGAAATTTTATTTCGTGGTATGAAATGAAATTAGCGCTTTGGATAGACAAGTTAAGAAAAGAAACCCGGATATGGTTGGGTGTTACGGCGCTGAACAACGTTTCAAGGCCATTTCACACCCGCAAGTTCTCCAAAGCAGAGACGGACAGGTTACGATTAAAATCGTGTAAAAGATAATCATACAATTCGTATTTCATTCACAACCGCAAAAGGTCCAAAATATTTTTTTGTATATACTTAGGGAATCCTGAAAGCTATAGGTAATAAAAATTATTACGACATATTTCTGTGTTGTTTTAAAAAGAGACATTGCATTCGATTGCGCTTCTCTTTTACGTCGTAAAAATCCTGCTTGTATTTGTAGAATATTAGCATTCATTTTCGAGAATAACAATACACGAAATGAGGTGGTAATAAAAAGCAATATCGTAGAAACCAATTATCTTCACGTTTTGTGAATAGGGGGATCCCATAGATATTGTGTGTGTGTAGGACATATAAATCCACGAGTGGGTAAAACATGGAACATTAGATATTGTTGCGTTCTACGGGTTCGTGGATTTGGAGTGATTAATAACAACACACGATGAAGAATCAAAACACAATTCATTCGTCAGTATTACACAAGACACTTGCAAAGACGCGTTACAGTCGTCGGGATACTACGATAAACACGCTGAAATAATCAGCAACACAGCCTTCAGGCTATAACAATGAAGACAGCTTCACGGCAAAGCACTAAAGTACTGCTCCCGACTTGGTCAATCGCTCTCGGAACTCAAGACACTACTACTGAAATCAACACACGGTAAGAATTAATTCTAGAATGTTCTCACTCCGTCTATGGCATATCGCCAATTTTGTCATGAAATGTCGCCAAATGGCGATTTATGCACCAAATGTTTCAACCTCGTCTTTCCTTGCCACTTTGTGGCAACCCTAAACCCGCTTTGCGGGGAAGCTATCCTAACGCAACTGGACAATCCGTAACAATATTCTAGAAAGCAATTGCATCTGCCAACGAATATATTCTTGCCATTTCTAGTAGCTTTAACTTGAAATTAAACAATTAAATTTGAATGAAATTAAACAATTAAATTTGTGGCGATAAAAAGACTGATTACAAAAGGGAGCTTAAGGAAAGAACATTTCGACTCCAGAATCCTAAAGTTTCATTTGAAAATGAATCAGTATACATGTCAAAATTCTGATGACCTGTAAAAACATATCCAGTTTTTAGCGGATTTACAATTTTTTAATGTAATTCTTTTAAAAAGCAGCTTTAATTTCAATCAAACATTCATGCAGATTCTTCATTATTTAATTTTAAATATAACACTCGTAGATGATATTTGGTGGCAACAATCTGAAAACTGATACGCATTTTTCGTGATTCAGAGGTAATTCCCGTTTTTAGTCTATATCCCATTGGGAACTAACGTTAATTTTGGGCTAAAAGGATAAGAAGCTTTTTTTTCCCCCATTCTAATTGCTTCAAAATAAAACAATTTCAAATATTCCGAATTGCCAGTTGACGACAACAGATTTCTTCTCTGATCATCGCGGACACGGTAACCAGTCAGCCTCAGGTTAATGACGTCACCGACAAGATAGGTTCGCAGGGGGATGACCGAATTTCAGGAATGTTTGGTTTGATGAATGGTTACTTCACTTCCCTGTTCATATTCTTCTTGCTTCCTCCATCTGCCAAAACCATAACAACGAACTCCTATTGTTTAAGCTTTTTTGACAAGTTGTTTTGGTAATAATTCAATTATGGTGAGTAACATTTCTCTGTCTTGAATTCAGAAAGTCAAGTGTTTTCTAACATCTTCAAAACCTGAAGCACCAGCGTCAAAAAACTCAGTAAAATAAATGACTGAAGGGATAAACAAAAAAGAAACGTTTTTTATGTTACGCCCAAAAGAGCGTTTTTTTTAACATTTTGTGTGTTACCATCCTTTTTTAAATATTATGGTCTTCGCACTTAAATCACATAAAATTCAATTCAACAGCAATATCACAAAATATTTAAAAACAGGATATCTTTAGAATTTGCGATACACAGTCTCGCGCGCTGAGATAAAAATGTTTTTTTTTTCGTACAGTGTTGCATTGCTCGCTTTGAAATCGTTGAATTTTTTGTAATAAAAATTCGTTAAAGTTTTACAAAATTTGAAATAGATAATAATACAAATTCGAAATTCGGACTTCCAAGTGCCCGTGAGAACTACGTTATTCAAAATTGGATGGCTCTAGGTACCATTGTTTTTTTAAAATGCGAGAAACATTCATGCATTCATGCAGATTCTTCATTATTTATTTTCTTTAAATAATACATGGCGATAATATTTGGTGGCAACAGTTTGAAAAGTGACTGAACTTTTTTTTTACTACTAACAACTTCTTTTTTAGCCCAAAGCGGCGTTTGACCCAAAGGGCTATTAGTCTGAAAACGGCATTTTGCATCGTTTCGCTTTCTGCGTTGATTCACTTTTCAAAGTGTTGCTATTAAAAAATCTGCCTGAATGTTTCTTGCATTGTGAAAAAACAACGGAATCTAGAGTCAACCAATTTTGAATAAAGTAGTCCTCCAACTGAACATGGGTACTTGGAAGACCTTATTTTAAACTTCGAATTTATTATTTTATTATCTATTTCAAATTTTGTAAAACTTTAAGAAAGTTTTGATTGACAAACTCAACGATTTCAAAGCGAGCAATGGCAACACTGCACGCAAAAAAAAAAAAAAAAAAAAAAAAAAACACTGTATGGAGGGGAAAAAATCTACAGCGAGCGCGACTGTATATCATAAATTCTAAAGATATGCTTGCTGTTTTTAAATATTTTGTGATATTGCTGTTGAATTGAATTTATGTGGTTTAAGTGCGAAGAACATTATATTTAATAAATAAAGATAACACACAAAACGTTAAGAAAACGCCATTTTGAGCGTAATATAAAATCTGAAAACTTTCAGACTTTTTTTCCCTTTTTTAGCTTTATTAATAAAGCCTCATCGCCATATACAATCCAACGGCAAAATTACAAGCATTTTAAAACCATCATAACAGTACACGTTTAGAAGACCTGATGCAGCGTTAAGTGTTGCGTGCTGGGAGATAACGTTTTTTTCTCCGTACAGTTTTGCCACTGCTCGCTTTCAGATCGTCGAGTTTGTTTATCAAAAATTCTTTAAAGTTTTACAAAACATGAAATAAATAGTAAAGCAAATTCGAAATTCAAAATTCGGAGTTCCAAGTGTTCATGTTCGGATGGAGGATTATGTTATTCAAAATTTGAAGGCTATAGTTACCGATGTTTTTTCATAATGCGTAAAACAATAATACATTCCTGGAGATTGTTCATTATTTAATTTCTTTAACTATAATACAGGCGATAATATCTGGTGGCAACAGTTTGAAAACTGATACGCCGTTTATAGTGATTCAAAGCAAAACCCCGTTTACAGACTAATAGCCCATTTGGGGTAAACACCCTTTTTGGACTAAAAAGTTTGTTATACGCCATAACAGTTTTTATTAGTGTAGTTTATCAGCTGTAGTGCCATCTATCTTTCTCACAGTTCTAAATGAGAAACAATTTTATTACATTAGTGGCATTTTATAGTGTATAACAGAAAAGTCTAGTTGATACACTCGCATTGAAATTAACCTAAAACTAAACTTCAGACGAATAGAAATCCATAAACCTGAAGCGAAACCTCTATAAATACATTCCACAAAAAAAGATCGCTCAATGAATGCAAGCCAGCACGGATTCTGTTGTGGGAGGGGAGGAGAAGGAGGTTTGCGCGAGGGGGGTTCTGCGGAGGCGAGTTCTGCGCCACTTGTCCCTAGTAACGTGTTAGATTAGGGGTTCCTTGACCCCTGGTTTCTCGGTGTGGTGGTTATAAGCTACTACAATATGGAACATTTTAACTGTTCAGCGCACGGTAAGTATTGCGTGAACAACAACAGGTTCAGCTATTTTAGGATTTAGATTAGCTGGACAGACATGGCTGAAGGTGCTTACTTGTTTTGATAACCAGATAGTATAGCGGAATACAGGGAGTTAAAGTTGCGCTTTATGTTGTAAGGGTCTATATGCCTAACCTTTGTGTGAAAACTGCAGCGTAGAGACTGCACAGAAAGAAGGGTTAAAATTACCCTTTATTACACTCTTTAATTATTGGCAATGCGTGAAATCGACGCTCACAAACTACGCCTCTGCTTAGGCGGTAACTGAAACACTAAGGACTAACTAAAAATTTTAACACAAAACGTTAAAAAAAGCCCCTTCGAACGTAATTTAAAATCTGAAACCTTTCAGACTTTTTTTTTAATATTTTGTGTGTTACTTTTATTTATTAAATATCATGTTCTTCTTACTTAAATTCAGTTCAACAGCAATATCGCAAACTAATTTTAAAATGAGCATATCTTTAGAATTGCCAATACACAGTTCCGCGAGCTGGAGATAAAACGTTCCCCCCCCCTTCCCGTAGAATGTTGCCATTGCTCGCTTTTAAATCGTTGAGTTTGTTGATCAAAAATTCGTTGAAGTGTTACAAAATATGAAATAGATAATAAAAAAAATTCCAAATTCCAAATTTGGACTTCCAGATGCCCATATTCAAGTGGAAACGTACATTATTCAAAATTGGATGGCTGTAGATCCCGTTGTTTTACCACAATACGAGAAAGATGCACACATTTATGCAGATTCTTCGTTATTTAATTTCTCGAAATATAATACAGGGAGATAATGTTTGGCGGCAACAATTTGAAAAGTAAATCGGACATTTATACTGAATCAACGTAAACTGCGAAAACGAAAACAATAGTCCTTCAGGGACAAAGCCCCTTTGGAGAAATAAGCATGTTGTTCTTGAATTTTTTAATAAATTCTTTCACATATGATATAATATTATAATTTCCAAAGGTAAATTAAAGATATCCTTATATAAAACTTAGAGAACCTAAAAACTGTTAATCAGTTAGTTTAATTATGTAATGGCTGATTGGAATCCCAATGGTAATGATTCGAATCCGAACGAACAGGCTGGCTGCATAGGTGTTTATGTGGTTTTCCCTATGCATAATACGGATACGAGCCACTTTCTCTTAGAACGTCCTCCACGGAGGCACCCCTTCCCTTAAGTAGACAACCTTTGTGTATTTTGCCATGAATACTCCCCCTAAAAAAACAGAAATTATTGTTTTTTGATTCTGATCTATCGGTGTTTTTGATGATTTATATATTATTTTGCCATAATAGATGATTTAGGCTGATCCCCGTATTCCGGAATTATTTTTTTTAACAATTATATTGTCTGTAGAATTTGTTATTCAGCTTTAGCGAAAATGTAATTTCAAATTTTCCTGCTCAGGCGCCTGGCTATTTAAACATAATTATATAAACCCTTAACAAGCAACGATATTTATTACCCTAAAGGGCGTTAGCCCAGTAGGGCTATTAATTTCGTTTCGGTATTTTGTGTTGATTTATTTTTCAAACTGTTGCCACCAGATAACAGTCCTGTATTATATTCAAAGAAATTAAATAATGAAGAATCTACATAAATGTCTTCCATTGTGATAAATTAGCGATAACTACAGCCATCAAATTTTGAATAATGTAATCCTCCACCGAATACGGTCACCTGGAAGCCCTAATTTCGAATTTGTTTTATTATCTACTTTATATTTTGTCAGACGTTAAAGAATTTTTGATTAACAAACTCAACGATTTCAAAGCAAGGAATATCAATACTGTACGAAAAAAAAAAAATTATCTCCCAGCACGCGAGACTGTGTATCGGAAATTCTAAAGATATTACTCATTTTAAAATTATTTTGCGATATTGCTGTCGAATTGGATTTTATGGTTTAAGTGCGAAGAACATGATATTTAATAAACAAAGGTAGCACACAAAACGTTAAAAAAAAAAACGCCCCTTTGGGCGTTAATGCAAAATCTGAAGGCTTTCAGATTTTTTTTTTAAATTTTGCTGCATAGCATAATATTCAAAATAATTCATGGTTCTCCCTCGTGGAATGCCTTTAACATTCTACGATTTCATATGTGACATTTGCTTGCAGAAGAGTAGTCGTTGTTAGCTGTAAAACACTCAAAAAAAAAAGCTGTAAAAAAAAAAGCTGTAAAAATATCAGGCTAATTTCACATTCAAAATAATGTAGTGTATTGACATTATCTCCGATTTTTATTAGTTTTACATAAGTATCACCAACTTTGTACCTTATAAACGTACGCACAGGCATGGAAAGAGCTATATATAAAAACTTTCAAAAGCTAGCTTAAGCAATGAAACTAGCGTTCGAATGTACGATTCTCACACTGTACGCTCTGAAAATAAGTATACTGAATTTAAACTCGCATTTTCCGGGATAATAAAATATTCCGTTTATCATAATACATTTAAGTCACGTGCGTGAAAAATTAAAAATAAGATACACCAAATTTTGTATTCACGGAGTGGTGAACAATTTCTCTCTTACCACCGTTTAGTTATTTACTCTTTCCTGGAAAGCTAGTACCTTAAGATCATCTTGATTTAAAAATTTAATAAGCTGCTTTAGAATTCAACATCCCTTACAGGAGGTTATGCAAACAACGACGCGACATCCGAGCTATTAAAATGGAGAAAACACACATTAGCAAACACTAATTAATACATTAACGCTTCACTTCATCCTTTCATCTATTGAAGTTTCACTTTTTTCTCTCTTCGCCTGAACTGTGCTTTTCCTCCCCTTTCCTAGTTAAAGCATTGTTTCCAGTTCGCTTTGATGAGTCGCTTAGCGCTCGCGCTCCGTTGACCAAGCGCGTGGGGGCGTAAGCTCGAGCTTATTAGCTCCCTAATGCTCTCTGGAGTAACAAAGGTGAGAAGAAGCTGGGGAAGTGAGAGCTGACTTCCTGGGTTAAGAAGAATGACTTTTGATTTCCACCTGTTTCTTTTTTTAGTCCCAGATGGGGAAACTGGTGATGTGTAGTGAAAAGGTGAACCGTGACACAGGTGTCAACGTGGATGTGGTCGAATGGCTAACTGTAACCGACAAAAGTGTGAAAGGCTGAGTTTGATACATTCTGCTTTATAAGCTGGCGATTTAAAATAATGCTTCAGGGCGGCTAAACTCGTCTATTTTATGCTAAGCTCGCTGATGTTAAGCTCGACGATGATAGAATACTAAGCATACGTTTCTCTCATTTATTTATTCTCATACACAGCAAAATCACTCAAACAAATGTTATTTAATTATTAGCCAAAAAGGGGGTATTAGTCACGAAATGGTATTTTGCGTCGAATCCCCCACTCTAAATGCGTCGTTTCACTTTTCATTCGAGTCAGTTGCCTGAAAAGTGATAATGGATTTGAAAAGATAAATATCAGATCATTTCAATCTTTAATAATTTTCAATTTTTTGTCATATTCCTTAAAAATTGATAATTATATTTATCTCTTCAATTTTACATTTCAGTCAATTATTAGCCCAAAGGAGCGTTAGTTCTGAAGGGCTATAAATTTCGTTTTGGCATCTTGCGTCGTCCGTGTATATGTAACCCATACAGCAAGAACAAAGCCGAGAGATAATAAGTGCCCCAAATAAGCAAATTCACAAAAATAAAGCTTTGCTAAAAACGTCCTTATGAATTAATGAATTATCATAGCTAATTCATCACTAATTATTTTTTGATTTCCTGGCATAAAATTTGTGTTCTGTAGCTGGGCAATTTAAATTCTTTTCTCTCGGACAAATAAGCCTTTATTTGAGGGGGGGGATTGGAACCAATTGAGAGATAATAAATGCCCCAAATAAAAAAGCAAATTCGCCAAAATAAAACTTTACTAACACTTTATGAATTAATGACTTCTCATGTCTAATTCAACACTAAGTAATTTCTTATTGTCTGATAAAAATTTGTAGCGTGGTAATCTAAATTTTTTTTAATTAGTTCATTTGGATAACAAATGCGTTGTTTGGGGGGCAGGAAATCTGAAAGGTTTTTTTTTATTAAATATCATGCTCTTCGGACTTAAATCATAAAATTCAGTTCAAGAGAAATATCGCAAAATAATTTTAAAATGAGCATATCTTTAGAATTTCCGATACACAGTCTCACGCGCTGGAGATAAAAATGTGTTTTCTGTACAACGTTGTCATTGCTCGCTTTGAAATCCTGCAGTTTGTTAATCAAAAATTCGTTAAAGCTTTACAAAATATGAAATAGATAGTAAAAAAATTCCAAATTTCAAATTTGGGCTTCCAGATGCCCATATTCGAGTGGAAGCGTATGTTATTCAAAACTGGATGGCTGTAGATACCGTTGTTTTATCACAATACGAGAAACATGCACACATTTACGCAGATTCTCCGATATTTAATTTCTTCAAATATAATACAAGGGTGATAATACTCAGTGGCAACAATTTGAAAAGTGAAACGGACATTCAGATTGATTCGATGCAAAATCACAAAACGAAAACAATAATCCTTCAGAAACAAAACCCTTTTGGACTAAAAAAAATAGAACCAATTGAGAGATAATAAATTCCCAAAATAAGCAAATTCACCAAAATAAAGGTGAACACTTCATGAATTATGAATTCGCATAGCTAATTCACCACTAAGTAATTTCTCATTGTCTGATAAAAATTTGTAATCTAGCGTTTTTTTAATTAGTTTACTTGGATAACAAATGTGTTATTTGGGTGAGGGGGGAAAAAATCGAACCAATTTGAGAGATAATAACTGCCCCAACTAAGCAAATTCACGAAAAAAAGCTTCACTTATAAGTGCCCTAATGAATTAATGAATTGTTATCGCTACAGTTTATTGATCACTTTAAAAACCACTTAGAGTGCATTGCTGTATGCCGATACTATCAACACTAAAACTAAAGGACCCAAGTTAC
>KK120322.1:158989-194394 GCA_000611955.2 Stegodyphus mimosarum
ACATAGGTCCTTCTTCTTCAAAGTTAAAAAAAAAAAAAAAACACTCTTTATGAATTCTCCCCTCCCCCTGCTCCAAAAGAAGAGGACTTGTATCTGATTGCCATCGAAATCGACAGTTTTATTCAAAACTTGCCTTAAAACATTTTTTGTTTTGCTTACAAGAAATAAGTGGAATTACTTCTTCGCTTAAACTATTTAAATGTTCATCCGAAGAAATTATCCGAATTACGAAATAAAAGGATGCTGAGTAAATCAGACCATAAATGACGTATAACCGAATTTAATGCGTAAATAAATTAAACATGAATAAGAATGAATCATGAGCATGAACAGGAATGAATGAGGACAAAAAAAAAATCAAATGACCCATAAATGTAAAAAAACGTATAAATGATAAATGTAGAAAACGGATAAATGTAAAAAAGTATAGATGATAAATGTAAAAAACGTATGAATGATATATGAAAAAAATGTATAAATGATAAATGTAAAAAACGTATAAATGATAAAAGCATAAGGGGTGCTTCACTGTACCTTTAAAATTTTGATTTAAAAAACGTATAAATGATAAAAGCTTAAGGGGTGCTTCACTGTACCTTTAAAATTTTGATTTAAAATACAATACAATTTCATAAGAATACTGTGAGTGTTCATCAGAAGCTGTACCAAACGTAACTTCGTTGATGGTATTGATACATCATATATGGCCAAAGTATCGAGAAAAGTGAAGCAGTTAACTTCTTTGCGATAATATCCGTTTTTAGAGGCTAAATTTTGAGCAGTGAATAAAAAATTGCACTTCCTGTACCTATTCGTCAAAATTAATAGAGAGATCTTTTTTTTATTTTTTAAAAAGAAACCATCAGTCAAGATGTGTTTCTTTTATGATGCCATCTCGAAAATGCCCATCTCCAAAAAATGAGAATAGGCTGTTAAATATCCTCGCCACCAATGATGCCATCATGTCAACAACGATGCAATGTAGATTGCGATCGCTAAACATTGCCAACAACGATATAGTGCAAATTGTAATCGCTGAACTTCGCCAATAACGATGCAGTGCAGACTGTGATCCCTGAAATGATGGTACAGATTCCAGAGAAAGATACGTGGAATAAATCAGAGTTGGAAATGTGCTACAATAATTCATTACCATTGCCTATCACCAGACTTGTCTTCAAATTACTGCACTGTGTACATCAACAAAATAAGATTACCATTTAAAATCCACCTACTACCAGTCATCCTTTAGTTTTCCTGTTTACAGGAATGGCGAGAAAGGATTCTCATTGCACTGTTTCATTCGAAGGAATTCCTCCAGAAATTAACCTCCACCGCATTCCACGAAAGTGAACTGAGGAAATTTACGCACCCCCTTCTGTCCTCCCGGCTTTTAACCAAGCGACACCACAATGCAGCGTGAGCTCCCGAAGCAAAAAGCACTCCTGGAGCTATGCAAGCCATCCTGCCCCCCCCCCTTTCTAAAATTCTAAACCATCCTCTTCTAGAATCACTTAATTTACTGCGACCGCAACTGCAAGGACCGCGGGGCCATAAAATTACGACCTCCTCCCGTTAATCCACTCATTGAATCATCCGCGGGAAATCCGAGACACAATGACGTCACAGGGCGCGGATTAGAGTCGATTTCTGGCGCGCAGGAATGGGTCCGAAGTAGGGTGGCATGGGGGGAGGGATTAAAGTTTTATAATCCTTTCCGAGATCGTATTTTTGTGGTAGATAAAAATGTTAAAAGGAATGGCGGCAAGCGCTGAAAAGGTACTCTGGACTGGGGCTTAAACCCCTGCCTTATTCTACGTCGTAAAATTAATGGCGAATTGGACAGGCGAGGGGCTGAAAGTTCAAAAGTTTTCGACCTCAATTTTAAGATTTTCGGAAGAAAGAATATGAATTAACCAGAAGCGTTACTCAGCAAGAATAACGAGACTAACCTACACGCACCTCAAACGATGGTTCAGAATTTAAACCCTATTTTGACTTAAGCAAGTTGGCAAAGGCTCTTTAAGTTTTTTAAGTTTGTGAAGATGCAAAAAAACTTAAGGCCGAGATTAATTAAATAGTTTTAGTCAATCATAACATTCAAGTCCGCTGTGATGCGATACTCACTTACAATGCCACTTGACATGGTGTAACTACTGTGTCAGGCGCCAGTCATAGCCAGGTTACACATCTGATGATCCTGGGTAACCAGGGTTACTTTATAGAAGTAAAACTGCACGTAAGCGACTAGGTATTGCTGCCTGGTGCGATCTTTGCAGGTCTTAAATTAAATTTTTCCATCCCTAAAGTTTGTTGCTTAGTGCTTCACTTAATTCTAAGACTTTTGCCGTCCCCAAATTTTAACGCCGGGTGCAATCGCACCGGTTGTACCGGTTCTGGCGACAATACGTACGATGAAAATCGCATAGGGTCGACAATTATTATTATACAATTCCACATGATAAAAAATATATTTTGACAATGATGTGATGTTATATGAAAAGATTAATGCACACTTGCCGACAACTTACACCGTCACGGCATACCATCGACGCTGCGTAACGTCGATTCCGGCACGCCATCGACACGGCATACAAGCTGACTGAACACAGATATGGAAATGACATTAGAATAAGACAAATATCGAGCTACGATCCACACTAATCGACATAAAAATAGCTTAGATAACGTCTATAATTAGCAACAGCGGATAATCAGGAGAAAGAATTCTATTAAATTATTATTTTTAGAGTTCTTCTACAGGATCCAATTCAGTTTTTGTACTGTCTTGTCAGTCGCATGTCAGCAAGCTGTTGATCTTGAGAGCATCCCCAGTAATCTAGGGTAAGACTTGCATACTGCGATCAATTGGACTTAGACAGGTATTAGACAGGTATTGTTAAGTGACAACTGTCAATCTGAAAGTTTTCTCATGTGGTTGGTATTGTCCGTCCTTCTTCGAAATTTGAGCCAATCAAATCGAAGATCGCGTAATTTTAATGTACTTGTAAGAACTGGAGTGTAGCTATTAAATTATGATGCTAATCAGATGCATATTCTGGGATTTTACTAATCACGTTGTAGAGTCGTTAGGATTTTTTTAAAGCAGGAAAGATGTGAAATGAGCGATGTCTTCGCCGGGACTCGAACCACGGACCTCTTGAATACGCGCCAAGCGTGCTGACTTAAAGGGCGACTGGCGAATAGGGGACCTAATCTTCAAATCTTGGTGGTGGAGAATCATCATCCACCCTCATTTTTAGTTCGGGAGCCACTGTAGAGTCATTATGATTTTTTTTTAAACAGGAGAGATGTTAAATGAGCAATGCCTTCCCCCGAATTCGAACCACAGACCTCGAATATGCGCCAAACGTGCTGATCACTACACCACGAAAGCATGCAAAAAATGCACGAGAAATACCTTATAACGTTATTTGTATAGTAAAGCATTTTATAATTTCTAAAACCCAAACATCTAAAGACAATACCGTAATCCTTTCCTAGCGCACAACATAAGAGCTTTGCCGCAGGTACTTCATAAACGTTACAATTATGAAATTTAAGCAGAAGCACAGGATCTTTTATTTCCTTGTAAGACGTAAAGGAAATATTGTAATCGCGAAGAACTTCGGGTTTCATATTTCAATAAAAATATCCATTTTGACATTTCTCGAATCCATTTGAAAGATGTTTTTGCGTGACATCTGTACTTAAGCACATAATACAAAACTTTTTTTTTTTTTTTTCAAGATGGATTGTAAAATGGATTTAAGATGGATTCAGAAGAAAATTTTTTTTTCGCAACGTCTTTCGTTTCGTTGTATGTACGTACATCGTATAACTCAAAAAAGAGTAGCTATAGAGCTACTGATTTCACAACAATCACACACATTATTGTTCCTCTTATCGCTTCTTTATTCGGTATACTTTTGTTCGAAAGGCTAGGACGAATCTTCGAATACGTGACCTCCAAATATAAGAAGAGCATTACACATATATCTTTTAGGTTTCTCCGTAAAGAACTGGGTGCGCGTTATACGGCGAATATACCTAAAAATTATAGTTTGAAATTATAAATGCGCGTTATACATCGATAAGGGTTACATTCCGAAAATATCGGTAATAAAATAATCCAACTAATTCTTCCTAAAGGAGACATTTTCATTAAATTTTTAATTGTAATTTAACTAGCTCAGTTTTATGTTCGGTATAATCTTGTAATTTGAAGTTACAACATCTAGCTGCGTTTGCAAATGAAAACTTTTACGGCTGGTTTTAAAATTTGGTTTTCTCTGCAAATCGTTAGACAGAAAAGCGTTGGGAAATTACAGCAATAACAAAGCGTTAATTTATGCCAACTTCGTTTACTTATAAATAACTTCTGTTCGAAAACTCCAAGCCAGGATAAAGTAAAACAAAAAAGTTTGTTTTAATTTATCCGTATATTTCTTAAAATTCTATTTTAAAAGCCTTTCTGTATCACTTTTTAATCAACGCCGAAGGTAATGTGCAAAGATTTTCTTGCAGTGATGACTGAAAAACTCGCTATTATTCAAGCAACGTTTCATAAGCGCATATATAGCTGATACTCAGTAAATTGCTCTAAGGTTATGAGGATTGCCAACTTTTTAACAAATAACACTGTTTAAATAAAAGTGCCAACGTTTAACCTTTAAAATAACCACACGCACTTCTTGACATGTTCTGTTTTCGAAGCATTTAACCGAAACCATTCTTCAAAATGTGTGGCAAAATCCTCTGATCCCTCGTCGACACTGACCCCCCTTCCTCAGCCACCCCCCGAACTTCCCTTCACATCTCTCGGCCTCTCTCCCTAGGAAACAAACCACCATTTGACCTCGTGACGCCCTGCGTTGCCATAGTTACACCACCCCTCTTAAGTCTTTTTCGCTCACTTCTTCCTCGCACCCCGCTCTGGTTCGCGGGGTCTGTGGCGAAGCAAAACGCGCTGTGGCGGGGAGACAATCCCCTTTTTTTATTTATTTATTTATCTCTCTTTTTTATTTTATTATTATTATTTAGCCGTGATTGGTGGCAGCGGTGTTCGGCATCACTGACATTGACTCAACCGCTAAGAATTCCCTTTTATTCCCTTTCCACTCCACGACATTCCTGTCGTGACGTCGGCTGCTTCCCCCCTTGTTGTGGATCCCTGGGAACAAGGCTTTGGGGGAGACTCAGGGGTTGCCTCCATTTGTGTCCACTAAATGGCTGTGTTTCTCACTTTATACATGGATCAGGAATTATTTTGAATTTGACCTCACCCTGACTTATGAATATAATTTCTAGCAAAGTACTTTATTATTTGAAGATACAAAACAGAGAAAGGAAAATAAGCGGAAAAAAATATAAATAACAATATTCAGGAATTCAATTTTTTTTACTCCTGCTACAAGCAAAATTGATAAATATATACTAAAGTATTTGATATTATACTGTTACAGGAATATATGTAACTCATTACGTACATCAGAATTAAATGAAATAAATTTTTAAAGAGATAACCACAAATTGTGAACCCATTTATTGAAGAAAATGAAAATTTAGGAGCAAACATTTTGTCTTCTAAAACGTGTTAAAATTCTAATTGAATAATATTTTGTTCATTTCCCAGAATTTCAGAATTTTGACCAATACATGGCATCAAAATTACTATTGGCGCCATTTATTGACCGAAAAACGTACGAAAAGGAACTGCAAAACAGATTCTTGGAAAGCGGATGTAAAGATGGTTTAGAACTGGATCATTAATTTACGGATTTAGGATTTTCACGGATTTCAAGATATGTACGGGTGTGAAACGCCTTTGGGTGTAAAATGCCTTCGTCAAAAGACGTCAAAGGCATCAGAAACTTGCCTAAAATCCGTGCAATTTTATAACTACTCTATGGAAAGAATGGAATAGCTACTGAATTCTTGTAATTTTACAAAATGTGTTCAGAGTGTTCTTGTTAACATTAGCCAGAGTAGTGCTTACTAACCAGAACAATTAAGACAAAGTATTATACTATTAAAAAATAAAAAAACGAAAAATTAACAAGTTACACAAATAGTTAAAAAACGATTGAATAGGTGCAAAATAAAATTAATGCCTGAAAGAAAATAATTTATGTTAATGAGGATAAATAACACAATTTTTACTGCATGAAATTTTGCAGGAATCTTTTACTCCGCAGGAATCGTTAATAAAATTTTGAATTTATTAATTATTGTTAATAACACAATTATTTTTACTTCCTTGCACAAAGTAAAAGATGTGTTGCAATCGCGAACAATTTCAGGTGTCATATTTCAATGGAAATAGTTATTCTGACCGCTCCCGAATCCATCTGGAAGATTTTTTTGCGAGGCGTCTGTGCGTACGGACAGAATAAAGGATTGTTTTCTCTAAAACGCTCTGTAAAAGGGATTTAAAATAAATCCAAAGGGAATTTTGTTCTTCATGATGTCTGTGTGTAACTTAAAACAATTTCAGCATAAATTGTTTTTAATCTCAAACATTTCGTTTTAAAAAAGTCATGTCTTTTTTCTTTTTTCCTGTGAAATAGACCTTTGGACAGAGATGACAGGTGACGGATGGCAAGGACGCCTGTTGGCTAACAGATGTAAGCGTATCTGTCCCACGTCCTCCTCCGAAAGTTTAGACGAATACAAGTACAATGAGTTTGCTTAAATTCGCAGTTAGCCGTTCATTGTAATTCGCATAATCACACTAGTAATTGTTCAGATTGAACACGGAATGCGCTGCAGCTTTGCATTGTAGAATAAATATTGTTTTGTTGACTAAAGTGTGCGTAGGTTAGTAAGTGAAAGTCTTATACGATCTGGTAGATGTCCTGTCCCAGGGCTGCAATCGTGATGATAGTCCGACATATCTTGTCGAAAATCACACGAACTTGTGTAATACAGCAAGTCTGCGAGTGTCCACATTGCTGAAGCCCTCATGTGGGTGAATGGCGTTGGTCAGAGGGCAGTGGTCTGGGGAGCCTTCTGCCCCGCAGACGATCGTTACAGATTCCGAAATGCTGAAGAAGAACCTTGGAGGACCTTTGGACGGAGGACGAGATTCTCAGGGGGAAAAAAGCCTGCATCCACATGCCATAGGAATTAGAATTAGAATAAATTTATGACAGAAGGTAACGTTTTCGCTCCTGAAAGTACTAGAAGTGAACGCCGTGGTCGTGCGCGAACAGTGCTTGCGACTTCCCTTGGAAGCAAACACTTGTAGATATTTTGGAAAGATGCAACCAAATATGGAGGAGGAAAACTGTCATTTGCACAAACCGATATGTTTGTTCTCCTCTTACAGCTAAACTCTCGGATTAAGGAGGAATTCCCCCCCCCCACCATATCCTGCTTGACAACTAGAATTATATCGGCAGCGAATCGCGGTCAGAAAGTGTTGGACTTTTCTTTGTATTCATACCTACATGTTTCTGACAAAATGTCCTTCCATATCTTCTACTGTTTTTAGCATTCAGTCAATTCTCGACGAAGACGCTTGGATTGTTTTACCTTTTTTTCATTAGTGTGCTGGAGAAAGAATGGAATTTATTTGTATCATCCCATGAAATAGTGCATTGTTATATTGTATAATCAGGGTATGTGGTATACGGCCACTTTCTTAATTAACTAATTGTATATTCCGAGTTTGAATTCAGCTGGAGCCCCCCTGAGCTATTTCTTAGTTTTTGAGTCAAACTAATTTAAGCCAAAGCTTCAATATAAGGCGAGGCCCGATTCTTATATTGGGGCCCGGATATTTTATTTCATTAAAAAATTTTCATTATAAAAAATGTTATAATTTTTTTATGTTATTATGTTATAAATTATTATAAAAATTTATAATAATTTAATTATAAAAACTTTTTATTTTTTACATTTTGCTGAATTTTAATTTATTTTAATTGTTAATTAGGAACCCAAAGGGGCCATTAGCCCAGGAGGGCTATTAATTTCGTTTTCCCATTTTGCGTCGTGGTTTTTATGGACTAACGTGGTGGGAAGAATCTGCAGGAATGTATGTATGTTCCTCCCTTTGTCAAAAAGCAACGGTACTAGAACCATCAAATTTTGAATAACATAGTCCTTCACTCCAATATGGGCATCTGGAAGCCTAGATTTGGAATTTGTTTTATTATCTGTTTCCAATTTTAGAAACTTTAACGAATTTTTGATTAGCAAACGCAACGTTTTCAAAGCGAGCAATGGCAACACTGTACGAAAGAAAAAAATAATCTCTAGCGCGCGAAACTGTGTATCGGAAATTAGAAAGACATGATCTTTTTAAATATTTTGTGACACTGCTGTTGAATTTTACGGTTTAAGTGCGAAGAACGGGATATTTAATAAAAAAAGGTAAGACGTAAAACATTAAAAACGCGCCTTTGGGCGTAATATGAAATCTGAAAGCTTTCAGATTTATTTATTTATTTATTTATTTTCATTCCCTCCCTTCTTTCCCGACGGCCTTCCATAGATCTGGCACTTCTAATTTTAGAAATAAAGCTTTGGTTCATATTTTAGATATAATTTCTAAATTTCTAGTTTTAGAAATTAAGCCTAGTTCTGGTTCTCTGTTACGAAACGACAATACAATAAAGTGGTTATAAATTAAGTTTTAGTTCTGCTTTAAGATTTAAAACAAGTCGCAACAAAAAGTTCCATAGCATCGAACAAAACCAATGGACAAAACTGGACTAAATTATAACAAAGAGCCGTAGTGCATCAGGGGCCATCAGCGCCATATTTCTGTGGACACAAATGGAATTTTCCACCCAAACCCCACATTCCAAAGCATCGGAGGTTTGGAGTGTGGGGAATGGAACATGGGGAAGAAGATCCGAGAGTGGAGAGGATTATTCTGTTGCGCTCCTCCCTCCCCTCGTAGTCCCTGCTCTTCACTTTTGCGTTCTTTCTCCGGATTTGCTAATTGACAGGAACTGCCGTTCTGAGAAGCTAAAATCACGGTGCAAAGAAAAAAACCTTTTCGCCCTAACTCGAATTTCTTGGAAATGCATTTAGCACTCCGGGAACGTACCGGATTGTTCGAAATTGCTTATTATAAGTTCTAGTTATAAAAAAGACATCAGTATTATACCATTGGTTAATTTTTTTTTTCTATTATAAGATATTTTCTCCCTCCTTTCTGCATGCCCTAGTTGTGTAACGGCAGCAGATTCGGCGCGCATTCGAGATGTCAAAGTTTGAGGCCTGGCGAGGGCATTGCACATTTTTCATGATTCCTACTTCAAAAATGCTAATCTATAAGAGCTTCCGAACTAAGAAAGGTGGTGGATGATAATTGTTCACTACCAAGATTTGGTGACTGGGTCCCCTAAACCCCAGTCGCCCTTTAAAAGGAGAAGTATTTAAGATTATTTTCTCCCCCCCCTTTCTGCATGCCTTCGTGGTGTAACGGTAGCACACTCGGCGCGTATTCGAGTCCCGGCGAGGGCATTGCGTATATTTCATGTACTCCTGCTTTAAAATAACCTAATGTCTCTAACCATTACTGGTACAAGGGAATTTTATAAGTCTCTTAATAATAAAAAATACACTGTAGTTTATATACTTCGGGAGCAAAAATATTGTTATGTGCGTACGGGTTCGTATTGGATTGAATACACACAGAACCGATGATAGGTTGATGAAATTTATTTTTCCGAAAACATTTTACAGTTCTCGAACTTTTCACACAAAAGCATTTACACAGCTCTTCTGAATATGGCATAGCACAATCAGGAGTTGAACACAACGCAATGCAAAAGAAGCGTAACCTCGCATAGTCGTGTCTCAGTATCATCAATACTTTTAGATAAACTTAACTTTAAACATCAGGCAGAAGAAAAGAAAGAGCAGAAGGAAGGTCAGGCAGAGGAAGAAAAGAGCAAAGAAAGGATAAGAAAGTAAAAACAAAAACTAAGCCCCTCTTCATCCGGAGCAGATTTCTTTGCTCCTGATGAGGAGGGACTTTGTTCGCCCTCAAAATCGATAGAGTTTCGGTGCTAAAAAATTTACGCCTAACACAGGTTGTTGCTTTACTTTTATAATTTATTTACGTATATCGTAACAATATGGATAAAACAATACAAATGTATAAAAATGAATAAGTCGTTAGAAATTGGAGAAAGAAAAACGATTTAGAATTCATATCATTATTAGCTTAATCGATTTTAATGAATGCAGTAATTTTTTTCACGGATTATTTATTTAGAAGCGAATTTTTTTTTTAATTCCCGGAGATTTCGTGAATTTAAAAAAATATATATATATATCGCAATTACAGGATTATTTTACACGATTAAATAAATCTGATATTTGTTGAGGTCGCTTTTTTATTTTATGAGAAACTGACATTACCTGAAAACAAGAAAAATATGTATGTACTTCACAATGCATGAAACCAGCGTAAATTTATTTTTAAGCAAAAATTATTTCATATTTCAGTCATTTATTGGGTTCTTTTCTCCGTCGTTTGGAAAGAATTCTCTTTCGATTGGCTATAAATTCTATGCCAAAATGATGGGCCAAAACGGCCTTATCCCAAAACAGCCTTTACGACTTTATTCCCGATCTAGTCCCAGCCACAAATAGCAGCTAACCATTTTTTCCATATTACCCTTCGTTTTTCACCCCTGGTATACACTTCAAGGAGGGCAAGTTTACCGCACTTCAACTCTTCGTTTGTTATACCAAAAGAATTAGGTGGTTTGCGTATCTATATTCTTTGGGAACGGTCTCAGTCAGCACTACGTTGAGTGGATATAAAAGCCACAAAATAGGCAAACAAATTGATTATTGCCTTTTAATGTACAAAGATACAGAAGCTGAAATGATACAGACGATACAGAAATACCGCAGCTTTTGTATCTGTCTCTTTATATCTTCTGTACCTGCTTCTCTATCTTCTGTATCTATATTCTTTGGGAACGGTCTCAATCAGCACTAAGTCGAGTGGGTATATAAGCCACAAAACAGACAAAAAAAATTTATTATTGTCTTTTAATGTACAAAGATACAGAAACTGAAGTGATACAGACGATACAGGAGAAATACAGCAGTTTTTGTATCTGTATCTTCTGTACCTGCTTCTGTATCTATATTCTTCGGGAACGGTCTCAATCAGCGCTCTGGCTGTGTATCTTCTGTATCTATATGCTTTGGGAATGGTTTCAGTCAACACTAAGTCGATGGGTATGTAAGCCACAAAATAGGTAAACAAATTTATTATTGTCTTTTAATGTACAAAGATACAGAAGCTGCAGTGATACAGACAAGAAACAGAAGCTGCAGTGTACTGTGGCTTCTGTATCTGGCTCTGTATCTTCTTCTGTATCTGTATTCTTTGGGAACGGCTTCAATCAGGACTAAGTCAATGGGTATATAAGCCACAAAATAGGCAAAAAAATTTATTATTGTCTTTTAATGTACAAAGATACAGAAGCTGAAGTGATATAGTCAAGATACAGACGATGCAGGAGAAATACTTCAGCTTCTATATTTGGCTGTGTATCTTCTGTATCTATATGCTTTGGGAATGGTCTCAGTCAACACTAAGTCGATGGGTATATAAGCCACAAAATAAGTAAACAAATTTATTATTGTCTTTTAATGTACAAAGATACAGAAGCTGCAGTGATACAGACAAGATACAGAAGCTGCAGTGTACTGTGGCTTCTGTATCTTCTTCTGTATCTGTATTCTTTGGGAACGGCTTCAATTAGGACTAAGTCAATGGGTATATAAGCCACAAAATAGGCAAAAAAATTTATTATTGTCTTTTAATGTACAAATATATAGAAGCTACAGTGATACAGACAAGATACAGAAGCTGCAGTGTATTGCGGCTTCTGTATCTGTCTCTGTATCTTCTTCTGCATCTGTATTCCTTGGGAACGGCTTCAATCAGGACTAAGTCGAGTGGGTATATAAGCCACAAAATAGGCAAACAAATTTATTATTGTCTTTTAATGTTGAAAGATACAGAAGCTGCAGTGATACAGACGATGCAGGACAAATATACAGAAGCTGCACTTGTCCGTATTGGACGGAATGTTCCGGATTTTGGTTTACATATTGGTAAAGACTAAAATTCCGTCGGCACGACAGCAAGGCCTTCATAAAACTGTAACAGCATAAATTGCTTTTCCAGCAGTGCTCTGATTGCTGATTGTCTTCATCAGACTAAACAGCAGTCAATTTAATGGAATTTTTCCAGCTTTCAAAGAAATGTCAGTCACAATGTTCAGGTTAAATTTATCGAATATTAACAGTTGAGGAGGACAGAAGGGAGGAAAAAAGAGAAGAGAATAATGATCCGTTCCGGCAACAGATGGCAATCATCACCTACCACGATAAGAGAAAAAGATACGACCGACTTCCTATAATAAGTTCTTCCAAAACACAAGATGAGTTCGGAGATAACGCGGCGAAAGAGGCCCTTCGCTTTCTTGCCGTTCTTATTTTGCCCTAGGGTCAAGAAAGGGAGCTCGGTAGGACGCCATTATCTGATAAAACGTGGTAGGCGATGGAACGCGTGGATGCTGAACAGGTAGTGAATGCGTCAGAGTTGCATACGCCCTGAAAATAATAACAAAGATTCGTGTAAGAAGAAGTGAGTTATTTTCCCAGTTAGCCAAAAGAGGATAATAAATTTTGAAACAAATACTTGCGCAATTTATACAAATAAACTTCCATTCTCAAAGGAATGATGGCAACATACGGCTTTTCGAAAGCGTTCTGTAAGGTTGGTTTGTTTTGGTTTCTTTGATTACAGCAAAGCAATATCTGCCTAAGGGATGCCTTCGTGGTGGACTTTCTAAGGGGAACTGGCTCGTATACACGTTGCACAACCGTTCTGTGCAGTGAAGATGTAAATGCATTAAGTAATACTCCAAATAACATTTAAAAAATCCACATTATTACAGTTAGCTGCACAAATTATTAAGACGCATAATGTTTGTAAACAGCTCAAATTTTAAACCAATAAGCAATGTAAGGCGAAAATGTAAATGTATTAAATACTACTGCGAATAAAATTAGCAGCATATGTCTAACATAACATGTTTAAATTACATTTAAATCACCATTATAAATAATTCGTGGTGTTTTCCATATGGTAGACATATGCTGCTTTTACGCACACATTTATCTTCTATAACATACATGCTCACCAGCGGCCGAGCGGTAAAGCGCTGAACACTGGTAGTTCGGTCCGAGGTTCGAATCCCGCGAACGGGCTGGCTGCATGGGCGTTTTCGTGGTTTTCCCCATGTGTAACGTGTATACGAGCCAGTTTCCCTTAGAAAGTCCTCCACGAAGGCATCCCTCCCCTTAGGCAGATAGCCCTCGTGAGCTTTGCCATAATTGAATAACCTAAAACCTATAACATACATGACATTATTCAATTTAGGTAAGAAAACGATTTTATTTATCATTTTTTCACTTATTTAGATAACAATCTAATTCTTTTAAATTTATTAAATTTTCTATTCCTTTAAGTAAAGTTATAATATTTCTACAACAATCTAATAATTCTAAATTTATTAAATTTTTTTATTCCTTTAAAAGAACTTACATTATTTTCAGGACAATCTAATTCTTTTAATTTATCAAATTTTCCATTCCTTTAAGTGAGGTTATAATATTTGTACGACAATCTAATTTTCCCAAATTTAGTAAATTTTTAATTCCTTGAAGAAAAGTTATACTATTTCACGACGATCTAATTCTTTTAACTTTATTAATTTTTCTATTCCCTTCAAAGGAAGTTATAATATTTGTACGACAATCTAATTTTACTAAATTTATTAAATTAGTTATTTCTTCAGAAGAAGTTATATTATTTCCACGGCAGTATAATTCTTTAAATTTATTAAATTTTCTATTCTCTTATATAAAGTTATAGTATTTCCACAACAATCCAAAACAACAAAATTTATTACATTTTTTAACAAAAAACGTTATATTATTACCAAGGTTCAAGCGATAATGAGTTTGGATTCCTAAATCGAACAGAAATTTAAATATATTCAATGCAGATTTACGCAGTCGGACAAAGAGGAATACGGGAGGGCGGTGTGATATCGTCATGAACGTTTGTTTGCTACATTGACTAAAGGAATAGTTTCCCTTCATTTAGAAACAACGATTTTTTTTAAATTATTGAAATTTTTTTCAAATCTATGAACTAAAAATATTAAATAAAAATAATACAATAACTTTCTAAATTACAATCTTTTAGTCAATTTTTACATAATTAGTGATTTTATTTTGCTGAATTTATTTACACCGAATAAATTATTTTATTGAATTTTACTTCATAATAATTTTTACATAATTACTGAATATATTTTGCTGAAAATATTTTTTACATAGTTTACCGAAAACATGTAAAAATAGCCCTTTTAGCCCAAAGGGCCGGGCAAAGTGCCAAAAGAAATTAACAGCCCGGAAGGGCTATTAATTTCTTTTGGCACTTTGCGTTGGTAAACTGTAAATGTCGGTTAACTTTTCAAATTGTTGGCATCAAATATTAGAGTCCTGTGTAATATTTAAATAAATTAAATAATGAAGAATCTGCATAAATGTATATATGTTTCTCGCATTGTGATAAAACAACGGTACCTAGAGCCATCAAATTTTTAATAATGTGATCTTCCAGTGAATATGGGCCTAATTTGGAATTTGAAATTTGTTTTATTATCGATTTCATATTTTGTAACACTTTAACAAATTTTTGATTAACAAACTCAACGATTTCAGAGTGAGCGTTGGCAACACTGTAAGGAAAAGAAATACATTTTTATTCTTAAGATATGCTCATTTTAAATATTTTGCGATATTGCTATTAAATTGAATTTTATGGTTTAAGTGCGAAGAGCGTGGTATTTAATAAATAAAAGCAGCAGACAAAACGTTAAAAAAGCGCCCCTTTGAGCGTAATGTAAAATCTGAAAGCTTTTAGATCTGAAGCTTTTTGGTAATATTACTTTTGCCCATTTTTTATTATTTTACTTAAAATATGTATGTATTTTACTGAAAGTATAAATTAAACATGTACGCTCGGGAAACGGGGAAAACTCTGGTAACTCGCTGTTTGCGAGGTCACGTCATTGATTAATAATGCGATTGAATAACGTAATTTAGAGTGAAAAAAATGGAAAGATTAAGCTCGGATTTTCCTAATGTAAAAAAAGATTACAAAGACAATAATTCTTGAAAAAACTGTCTTGAAAAAAAAAAAAAAAAAAAAAATTTCGTACAATATTAAAAGAATTCATATTTTGACTATTATATTATCCCAATATCTTTTTCTTTCTGTTTCCAAAGTGGAATAAGTTAATGAAATTATCATACGCATATTCTCCGCTTAAACTAGGAACAGAACCAGAGGTCAGCTCGGAATATTGACATTTTCGAACATTCGAATCACGACATAGCCACACTTTAAACCTCACCTCCCCTTCCCGATATATCCGTGGAGGTGCTATAACATCCCCATAATGTCCCCACCCTCGTAGAGTTGTAAACTGCATACAAAAAAACATCTCATATCCTCGGCGACAAAAATTTATTCCCTCCCCCTCACAAAAAAGAGAAGATAAAGAAAAAAGCAAAAGGGATTTCTTTTCCCTCCGAAATACAGAAATATTTTTTGAAGGATTTCTTCTCCTCGGTGACAAGCATCCAGTTTAAGTATTCGAGAAACCCCAACAAAAAAATGGAGGGAGAATATAAAACAGTCGTTTTGCTGTGTTTATCACCCCTTCTTCTTTTGTGTCTCACAAGACGCTACAGAGAAATAGACATGTTCCATTTGACATTCGGAACACGTAATTCAAAACGAACACTTTTCGAACGAAGCACTCAAGTTCGAGTAAAGTCGAAAATATCGGAAGGTTTTTTAAACCTTTCCTGAAAGTTGGAAACGCGGGACATAAAACATGAATTCGTTGCCAAGATATTCGCACGGTTACAGGCAAGAAACGTTCTCGGTTTAATTTGTACTTGACGGGAACCGAACAAAGAAACTTTCGCTCTGAAATTGCCACCACCCTTTTCAAATTTTAGATGTAAGTCTCTAGAATTTTCGATGGAAGAATATAGCATCTTTAAAATCAATTGTAAAATCGAACAGACGTGCGAAGTTTTGTACGAAATTTTCAAAAAGGTAAGACGTTGCGAAGAAAAGGCTTATACGTCAGGTAAGGCTATAAAGGTAGAATATCTTTAAATGCTTAAAAGTTTTCAGAAAAAGAAAGCGTTCAATATAAGAAGAAGAAGAATAAAACAATGCAGTAATGTGAAAAAACAACAGTTTCGGACCTCTTTTTTTTTTTTTTTTTTTTTTCCATCGCCGAACACTTTTTAAATTCTAAAACTGTGAAGGTATATTAGAATAAATTTGAATTTGTAATTATAATAGAAACAACAGATATATTAGGTGGTCAAAATAAATATTTATTTCTATTTTGATACCAAAAAAATTTTTAGTTCTTAATTTAAAAAAAAAGAGAGAGAGAGAGAGACATTACAAAATTAATGAAATAAAACAAATATATATAAAAAAATTTAGCTCAAACGGGACGTTAATCCCGAATGGGATATTAGTCTACAAACGGTACTTTGCGTTTAATCACTATAAACGGCACATCATTTTTCAAACTGTTGCCACCCAATATTATCGCCCTGCATTATATTTCAACAAATTAAACAGTTAACAATTTCCAAGAAAGTATGTATCTTTATCGGAATGTTCAAAACAACCTTACCTACAGCCATTCAATTTTTGAATAACGTAGTGCTCTACCCGAACGTAGGCATCTGGAGGCCCGAATTTTGAATTTCGACTTTAATTTATTATCTATTTTATATTTTGTAAGAACTTTTAATTAACAAACTCAACGATTTGAAAGACAGCAATGGCAACATGTGCATTTATCTACACATTTTTATCTCCAGCGAGGGAGCCTGTCTATCGGAAATTCTCTAAAGATAATGCTGTTTTTAAACATTTTGTGATTTTGATGTTGAAAAAAATTTTATGCAAGCGCCAAGAATGTAATGCTTAATAAATAAAGTAAACGCATAAAACGTTAACAATAAAAATGACAAAAAAGTTTTGTAAAGCCATCTTAGTAAAAAAACTGAACACCGATTGACAAACTAAGACTTAAATAAACAGAGAAATGTATGCCAACACTTAACGTGGCATCGGGAATTCTAAACGTATATATTGCTATGCTGCATTTAAAATTTTTGTAATTTTGCTGTTGAATTGTATATGGCTTAATAGAAAAGAAAAGGCCGCATAATAATAAAGCTAAAAAGACAAAAAAAGGAGGGGTTAGTAGAAGTGAGTGTAACAGCAGACTGGTAGATTGCGAGCTCAGCGAGAGCCCGAAAAAACCTTAATGGTAACCTAACCTAATTAAAAAAACTCACCTAATTAAATAATAACCAAACCTAATTAATAATAAACCTGACTTAAGTAAAAACCTTAACCTAATATTTTGGGCGATAGCTAAAATTTGACACCTTTCAGACATTTTTTCTTTAAAAATCTGTCTTTTGTTTTCAATAGTTTCGAAGAAGATGAGTCTCCGAATCTCAAAAGAAATTAAAATATATGTTTTTGTCTTTAAAATTCTTTTAACAGTCAATTTAGTTGTGTTACATACATAAAAATAGACAATGTTTTGTTGGTTTCTAACTTTAGTTTCGTTTTCTAATTTCACAATTTTTCCTGGAACACTTCATGACTGTTGAGAATCACAGATTTTGAGATACGGTGATGTAAAGCACAGTAACAGTGCTTCAATAAGGTTTGACAGAGCTTCAACGAATCTACAGTTTGCTTATTTATCGCAATATTGAAATGGAATATCCTGGTTTGTTTACATGCTGCTAATCAAACCTTAGAACTCCACCATTATGAACTGCTTTCTGTTAAAGACTAGAATTAACTGGATTAACTAAGTTGAAGCCGATATTTCAATATGCGAACACTTCCATTTGTTCTTAATTTTTAAATTCTTCTCTTAATCGGAATATTGGTGACAAATATATTCATTTTCAGTTTTGTTTATCCGCCCAGACAGGAAAATGGTTAGTGACTGTTAATGCCATACCGAACGGCCCTCGTTCGAATCCCAGAAAAGGCTTGGATGTTATTTGTCCGTCCCTTTAAACGAGGCAATGGATTCCCAGCTAATAGATATCTCCACAATAAGAGGCCCCGATGGGGTAAGTTAAAAAATAATAATGTGAAACTAAAAAATATTATGAAGTACGTATATATTGCAGAGCTATTAAAAAGTGGCTATTCTCTGCGAGTGCAAATGTCTAACCATTTGCCTAATCTATATTACTAAAATCGGTGTGCGTCTGTCTGTTTATTTGTTTGTTTGTGGCATAATCAGCTTCGGAACGGCGGGGAGTTGAGTTTTCCAGAGAGGTACACTCGGATTCCAAAAAATTCCTGAGAAGTCATTTCGACCATTCTCATCTTCGTACGACTTAAATCAGCCGAGATATTACTTAAGAACTCTGAAACGACTAATTTTCGCACAGGTTTTTTCCGAGTGTCAACAGTATAGAAAGCCGCCAGTAATAAAAATGGTTTATTTCGAACGCCATTGCTCGCTTTTAAATGGTAGTTTCTTAAAAAAAAAAATTTGTAATTTTTACAAAATATGAAATAAAAATTTCATTGGCAAACATTAAATATGTTATTTCCGATTGCAAAAATTCGTGAGAAGCCATTTCGACCATTATAATCTTCGAAAGAATTTAATCAGCCGAGATATTAATTAAAAACTCTGAAAACGCTAAATTTCGCCCTCATTTTTCCGAGTGGCAACAGTCTTGGGAGCTAGAGATAAAAATCTGCTTTATTTCGAAAAGTGTTGCCACTGCTGGCTTTCAAATCGTAGAGTTTATTAATAAAAATGTTTAAGTTTTTTTGTTTGTTTTACAAAATATGAAATAAAAATAGTATTCCCAAACTTTAAGCATATTATTATTATATAAGTTCATATTCTGACGTTGAAGAAAGCACACGATTGTGTGTGACGTCATTGCATTTGGAAAATGTTTCGTTAATATCAGCATTTTAAATAAATAACTGCTTTTGGCAACTTTTTCATTTCAGGTTAGGATAACTGACAGAATATGTTATTGTCACGTTAATTCTTTTATTATTATTGAGAAAATATTGTTATATTACATCAAATTTAAATCATGACGTCATACGTATACGTATTACCCTGATGTGTCAAAAGATTTTGTTTCTTAGTTTGGCAACAAAGAAATTATTTACGAACTGGTTGTTGCTTGGAAAGAATGCTTAAGAATGAGTTCAGTCATACTTAAACGTTTTTTATGCATTTTCTTTGCTGGTGTGCATAGAACTCACAAATTTTGCTTTGGCCGCAGTCCGCTAGTAATTTAATAAAATTATTACAAATTGCGTGTTCATATCAGCGAATAAAACATATATAGAATTTCATATCAGTTATACCAAGAGTTCACAATCTTTTTTCCCCATGCACACTTTTTCTCATTGCTAGATGATTGCATCCCCCTTCCTCCCCTCTTTTCCAAAATTCGAAAAATATATTTACATTTATTTAGCTTATTTTGTAATGCATTTTATAAATTAAACAAGAAAAAGTACAGAGAATGTTGATAAATATCAAAACTTGAAAGATAGTTCTAAATCTAAATCCTTAACAGGTAAATAAAACACTGGCTGCACTTTCCCCTGAAACAATGAAATTCTCCCCCCCCGGCTAAAAATCCTATACAATGTGTTTTTATTGTTTGAAACAAATTCAAGATCTTATGCTATGTGGAATAACAACACTTTTAGAATTTGCAATATGCGTATTATCGTGTATATCATATTTATGATTTTATGTTCAATAAAATGCCAGCAATTTTTAGGACTAGCGCTTTTCTAAATAATTACTTAAGGCAGCGGTTACGTAATGTAATATAAAAGCAACAGCAAAATTAATCTAGTCTACAAAATTACAAGACTGTTTCTAATGTAAATAATACACGATTTTCTTAATAATATTATTAACAGGTACGCTTTCGTGCAATACGTGTTATACACTTACACAGAAAATTTTCATTTTTATTAAAAGCGGTTTATTTTTTTGGGGGGGGGGGACGTTACAGTCACAGTGTAGCTTATTCTTATTCCCAGGTTCTCATCAACCGAGACGTAAAATCGTTTGGCGTGGCAGAGGGTAGAAAAGAATTACCCACGAGTTTCCCTGACACTTTAAAAAACACTTGATATGAAATGCACAGCCTTAAACAGTTAAAAAAAAACACTCGGCATAAGAAGAGAAAAAAAAAAGTAATCAAATTCGTTTCAGGTCCAAAAAATCATTATGGGGCCATAACCTTCGCAAAAAAAGGGGAAATATAAAGCAATAAAAGAAAAAGAAAGACCGATAATAGATTAAATGGGAAAAGAGAAGAGATTTTAAAAGAGGGGGGAAGGTAAAAGAAAAAAATCAAAATAAATGCAAAAGAGAAAAGTGTGGTATTAAAAGTGTCGAGACTTCTGACTTTCGGGGTCCACATTAACGATTGCGAAAGGTTGTAAATGCGAATTCTGAATTTTTCCCATATTTTTTCCTACTTTTTTTACTTCCATTTTCTCCTTTAACCCAACTGAAAGAGAGAGGCGGATTCTGACAATTATGTCCCGTACAAAAACATGAATGATTTTATTTGGGGACCATCTTAAAATGACGATAATAACAGGGGCTTTTTTTTTTTTTTTAAATCCTGGAAATACGAGTCACATTTATTTTTTGATCCCAAAAATTCATGCTCTTCGGCACATTAAACTGCCTTATACTTAATTATTAACGCAGCAGAAACTCAATAATTCTTAAGCAGAAGAATGGGCTAAATTACTGCCATCTGTAGTTGAGCGAATGAAACAGAATGTTATTTGTTTTGTTTTTACACCAGACTGGGGGGGGGGAGAATAAAAAAAAGAAAAGAAAAAATTCTGAAACTCTTTAGATTTTAACGGCCGTCCAGAAGAGTTTGTTAAAGTTTTTTACGCTCTCGCTGAGCCTATCAGCCTGCTGTTACACTCACTCCTACTAATAACCTCCTTTTTTTGTGTGTGTGTTTTCAGCTTTATTATTAAACATCCTTTTCTTCGTACTTACACCATATGCAATTCAACAGCAAAATTACAAAAATTTTAAAAGTAGCACAGCGGTATATGTTTAGAATTCCCGACGAAGCATTAAATGCTGGCATACATTTTTCTGTTCTTTTAAGTCTCCTCAGTTCACCATATCAACATTCAATTTTACTGCTAAGATGGCTTTAAAAAAAATTTTTTTTGTCTTTTTATCATTAACGTGTTGTGCGTTTACTTTATTTATGAAATACCCCGTTCTTCGCGCTTGCGCTATATAAAATTCGATTCAACAGCAAAACCATAAAATATTAAAAAACAGCATATCTTTAGAATAATCGACAGACAATCTCGCACACTGGAGATAAAAGACTTTTTTTTTTTTCCGTACAATGTTGCCACTGTTCGCTTTGAAATAGTTGAATTTGTTAACACAGTATTCTTTATAGTTTTAAAAATATGAAATATATAATAAAAAAATTTCGAAATTCAAAATTCGGGCTTCCAGGTGTCTATGATCGGGTGGAAGATTATGCTATTCAAAATTTGATGTCTCTAGGTACCGTTGTTTTACCACAGTGCCAGAAACATTCATGCATTCATGCAGATTCTTCATTATTTAATTTCTCTAAATATAATATAGAGCACTAATATTTGGTGGCAATAATTTAAAAAGGTGATACGCCGTTTTTAGTGATTAAACGCAAAATACCGTCTCGAGACTAATAGCCCATTCAGGGCTAATATAATATAATAAAAGCTACGTATCAGAGTCTTTCAAGATAATGATTTGAAAACCAGACTAGTATTTGAATGCCTATAATGGTTTAGTAATAAAAGTAATGTAAATTAACAGTATTTAATACTCATTAATTATCATTTAATAAGTAATTGGTAAAATTCAATTATTTAAAGAGCTGCAAAATTGCGGTATGTGCAAGGGGCGAAGAATGCTGTTATTTCTTATAATTTTAACACTAACAGAAAAACTATAAAAGAAAAGAATGCTAGTGGACATCACTAATGCAAATTCGATGATGCAAAGCGGATAAACAAACGAAACAAAATGGGAGAAGGCTAATATTTGAAATCAGTGATGCTACCAAGCAGTTTAGGCGCAACTGAGAAGAGTCTCTCCTGACTTAGGTTGTTAAAGTATTGCAAAACTGACGAGGGCTATCTGCCTAAGGGGAAGACTAGCTTCGTAGTGAGTTCTCTAAGGAAAACTCTGATTTTTTGCAGGTATGCCTAGAAATACATCTAATTTAAGTGGATAGTAAAACTTTTACGGGTTATAATTCAAATTTGTTTTCGAAAAACTTATAAAAATTACTAAAAAATATAAATTAAAAAAAATAATAATAAAATAGTTGCGAAATTGTTGCCATCAAATATTAGAGCTCTGCATTATATTTAAAGAAATTAAATAATGAAGGATTTGCATGAAGGTATATATGTTTCTCGCACTTTAAAAAAGCAACAGTACCTGCAGACATCAAATTCTGAACAACGTAGGCCTCTACTCGAATATGGGCCTCTGGAAGACCAAATTTGGAATTTGGAATTTTTTTTATTATCTATTTCTATCTTGTAAACCTTTAACGGTTTTTCGATTATTAAACTTTTTGATTTCAAAGTGAGCAATGGCAACACTGTACGGAAAAAGAAACATTTCTATCTCCAACGTGCGAGACTGTGCAAATGAAATACTAAAGGTATGCTGTTTTTAAATACTTTGTGATATTGCTGTTGAATTGCCTTTTATGGTTCAAGTGCGAAGAACATGATATTTAATAAATAAAGGTAACACACAAAACGTTAAAAATATAAATTGGGCGTAATATAAAATCGGAAAGCTTTCAGATTTTTAATTATTACTATCTTTTATCATTTTAAATTTAACTTCACCGAAACATGAATATTTTCGTCATTTAAAACACTTCTGTAATTGTAAGTATATAATTATCAATGACTGCCAAAATAGAGGCCGGGTTAAAGACTTTTAAGCAGACTTTTTAAGTCCAAAATTAACAAACTTATTTTGTTCTTTGAATAACTTTTACACACACACATATATACGTTTGGTCTGACGATTGCAATAAGAAAGAGTGGTGCACAACTACATGTTATAGCACTCCCAGATACAAAATTTGAACGTTCTACAGATAATCGTTTTGAATTATGCATCTGTGTGTACGTACCTCACAAAAAAAATACCTTCTGAAACCCTTTTACAAGCTGTTTTGGAAATAGTCCTTTATTCTACCCGTACGTACAGCCCTCACGCAAAAAAATAGTTAAAATAGATATTTCCGGGTCATATTTTGAAAAAAAAAAAGTAATTTATAGTTGTGATTGGTTTAGTGTAAAGACACTGGTGACATTAGCTTTGTGTAAAACTCTTCGTACTTCGCAAGATATTGTTGAAGGAGAAAAATAATTTGCGCTATTTCTCCAAAACTTCACTTGAGCAGCTAAAATAGAAGTTAATATACGAAAAAAGATGGCACGACTTCAGCTTCAAAACAAAATTAAACGCTTAAAAAGCATGATATGATTTTTAACGACTCTGAAAAAACTGCACCGAAATTAAAAGCGTTAGATTGTCGTATTTTAATTTTCAAGCAGTAGCGGGTTCAAGGGGGCGACCGTCCAAGGCGCTGAATGCGGAGGCAGCGCCGCGCCGAATAATCAAGTTTCTTTGGGAACATCAAGTACTATTTTTGCAACGCTTTTTATGATGATTTCGCTAATTTTGGTTTTTACAGCACCAAAAGTTTCTGCCTAGGGCGCCAAATGCATCAAGGACGACTTTTTTTTCAAGGAAATATAATTCTTCAAATGAACATATTACGGTAATTTTATTGAAACTAATATTATAATCCTCTCCCCAAAACTCTTGAAATAACATTTATATTTAATAATATAATTCCAGCTATTAATTATTTTACCTATTTAGTAGCTATAATCTAAATATTGTATTCCCCCCAGCTTTTCCCCCTTTTCTGAAAGTTTTAAAATTATTCTCGTTATTTTGCCTTTCCTCTATGCGCTTAGATAACGAGCTCTCCTAAATTTGAAACTGGGTTTATCCACGTAATGATTGTTTTCATCTTGCTAAAACGATAAACCCTCGCAAACTACCTGCGAAGATCACGCCGAACCTTTCCCTCCTAACTTTTGACAAGAACTGACCCATCAAAGCGAAATAAACACGAACTGATATTCAGTCAGCGATTTCCCTGAGTCAACTGCACATTCATTTCTAATTATTTTCGGATGATTTGAGGCCTAAAGTGTAGCAAAGACAACAACAAGAAAGGACAAGATTCAAATTACAGGGAATTGGAAAGGAAGATACTTTATTAGATATTGTAATGCTAATATTACTACGCATTCATATTGGAATGCAAGTTTCTTTTAAAGAAATAATATTGTGACAGTTACCTATATTGTAATAATTACATACATCCATGACTTTTTTTTCATTTGTTATGTTCTTAGTGTAAACACTTCATTCGGAAATTAAATTATTCACATAGTTTTTCGCTCTCAATTTTCGGATAATAAAATTAATTTTCAAAAAAAAAAAAAAAAAAAAAAAAAAAAAAAAAAAAAAAAAAAAAAAAAACTGAAAGTTTTCAGATTTTATATTATGCTCAAAGGGGCGTTTTTATATTTACACATACATCCACGTCTGGAGAGCAACCGGGCTAACGCCCTTTGAGGTAAAAATATTTAGAAACAGTATATCTTTAGAATTTCCGATAAGACAGTATCGCAGGCTGGAGATATATATGTTTTATTCCGTACAGGTTTCAGACTTTTAACAGTCGCCTAAAGAGTTTGTTAAGGTTTTTTACACTGTCGCTGAGCTCTCAATCTTCAGTTAAACTCACTCCTACTAACCTCGCATCTTTTTGTTGTCTTTTTAGCTTTATTATTATGCATCCTTTTCTTTTCATTTATGCTATATACAGTTCAACAGCAAAATTACAAAATTTTAAAAGCAGCATGGCAATATACGTTTAGAATTCCAGATGAAACGTCAAGTGTTGGCATACATTTTCTGCTCTTTAAACTGTTTTTTCAGTAATCTTATCAGCCTTCAGTTTTCTTGTTCAGATGGCTCTACAAAACCGTTTTTGTCCTTCTATCCTTAACGCTTTGTGGGTTTACTTTATTATTAAAAATCCCATTCTTGGCACTTATGCCACACAAAATTCGATTCAACAGCAAAATCACAAAATATTTAAAAACAGTATATCTTTAGAGTTTCCGATAGACAGTCTCCCGCGCTGGACATAAAAATGTTTAAATAAACGTATAGTGTTGCCACTGTTCGCTTTGAAACCGTTGAGTTTCTTAATCGAAAATTCGTTAAATTTTAAAAAATATGAAATATATAACAAAGCAAATTCGAAATTCAAGATTCGGGCTTTCCAATGCCCCTCCTTGTGTGGAGGATTACGTTATTCAAAATTTGCTAGTTAAAACCCCCTTTGCCCTAGCATGAGAAAAACATGCACGCATTCATGCAGATTCTTTTGATTTCTTTAAATGTAATACAAGGTGATAATATTTGGTGGCAACAATTTGAAAAGTGATATGTCATTTATAGTGATTCGACGTAAAATGACGTTCTGAGACTAACAGCCCTATTGGGCTAATGCCCTTAGGGCTGGGGAAAAAAGGGGGAGGGCGAATATACGAAGAAATAAAGAGTATTTAAAACTAAGTAACTCTAGCAAACAGGAAAATGAAAAATTTTCTGGAATTTTAAAATAAAGCAAAACTATTTCTATTGCATGCAATTTGCAAATGGCCCCGCTATTTTCCTTTTTCCCACTCTTCTCTCATTTGGAACTGGCGAGAGAGAGCGAATGGAGCATCGAGAACTGCACGCGAAAGATAATAAAAATGAAGATGAAATCTTTGGAAAGGATTTCTACACCAAATGCTTCAAATCCCTCCCTCGAGAATGAAACGAAATTAGATTCTTCTATTAAATATAACAGCGCGGAAAAAATTCTGATTTGGAATAAATACTAACAAATTGGAAACACTTTCTAAGGGAATATGAATAAATAAGTTGATACGGTTTTCTTTCGATTTTAATTATTTTTTTTTTCCACCAGTAGATATCTTACCAGTAATTTTGAAGTATGCTACCTTCTGTTCAGGCTAACGTTTCCAACATATTACCAGCTTCAACTGATTAAATTTTCACACTAGAATTCTTTAATAAGTCACCGTTAGGTTTAGTTGCGTTAACAATACATAAACCCGCAAATTGCAGAGCCCATCAGCAGACGAGCGGTAAAATCGCGTAACACTGGCAGTTTCCGAGGTGGTTTCGATTCCAGCGAACGAGCTGGCTGCAGAGCCGTTTTCTTGCGTTTCCTCATGTGTAGCATGCATACAAACCAGTTTCCCTTAGCAAGTCCTCGACGAAAGCATCCCTCCCCTTAGGGAAATAGCCCTAGTGCACTTTTCCATAATCTGCTAAACCAAAGAGCTAATTGCAAATGGCAGTAATTTCGGCTCTTCTTCACGAAGCGCTATTTTTAAACCTTTGCGCTCGAGGCGCTTTTTCGTAGGGTGAACCAGCAACTCGAGAGTAATCAGCCGCTCCCGCTTATTTCATGAGTTCGTTATTGTTAACTTAAAAAAATTTTAGACACAATAAAAAGTCGTATATTTGAACATTATACATATTTTTTAACTTAATGAAAGACATTTATTAAAAATTACGTTCTATAATTTTTCTTCTTATGATATTTTATAAAACAATCTCCAATGTGCATTCTTGGCTTGTCGCGGCATGTGTCACAGTAGTACACAGTTTGTCGTCTTTGGCCGGAAGTTCTTTGGGAGCAAACCTTGCAATCTTTTTTTTGTCCCATCAAAATAACATGCAACTTCCCATTTAGTCGGATCACTTCAGAAGTGCTGTGTGAAGTAGAAGCTGTGCTAGGCTGTTTTTGTCGAAAGTCTCCTCTCAGTTGATCACTAGTAGTTTTGAGATAAGACATTTTATCGCATAAGCGGTGCTAAGACGTCCTTTATTTCAGATAACACACCCTTATAGCTATTTAGACACCGCGTAATACGATCTATAAAAGGCCAAGTAGACCTTTCAAGCGATATTCCTTAGGTCAAACACAAATAAACACATCGATTCGAATGGTGCCGCTCGAGTTATCGCATCACATGCAGTGGTACCTGAGAGGCACCGCTCGAGCGCAAAGGGTTAATTTCTTATTACAAAGCCGGCCAAACGGTATAGTGGTTAGTGACCTTGATTGCCGTAGCAATGGGCCCGGCTTCGAATCCCGGAGAAAGGAATAGCTATAACTGTCCGTCCATACATAGCAGGCAAATGCGACCACCTGTTACGCACTTCCATAATGGAATGGCCACTACTTCCGGTCACATGTAGTAATGTGACTATTGGCTATTAAATAAAGGCTAATGGCTATTAAATAAAGCGCCCGGCCATTATAAGAAAAAAAATAAAATCAGAAAGGTTTCATTATTTTAATTACGCCCAAACGGGCGTTTTTTTAGCTCTTTGTGTGTTACCTTTATTTATTAAATATCATGTTCTTCTCACTTAAGCCATAAAATTCAGTTCAACAGCAATATCGCTAAATGATTTTAAAATGAACATATCTTTAGAATTTCCAATACACAGTTCCTCGCGTTAGTGATAAAAAGTCCCCCCCCCTCGTAGAGTGTTGCCATTGCTCGCTTTTAAATCGTCGAGTTCGTTCATCAAAAATTCGTTAAAGTTTTACAAAATATGAAATAGATAATAAAACAAATTCCAAATACCGAATTTGGGCTTCCAGATGCACATATTCGGGTGGAAACGTACGTTATTCAAAACTGGATGGCTCTAGGTACCGTTGTTTTATCACATTCGGAGAAATATATATACATTTATGCAGATCCTTCATTATTTAATTTCTTCAAATACAATACAGGACGATAACAATTGGTTGCAACAGTCTGAAAAGTTAATCGGACATTTATACTGAGTAAACGCAAAACGGAAACAATAGTCCTTCAGGGACAAAGCCTCTTTGGATTAAAAATATCTGAAAGTTTTGATATTTTAAATTATGTCCAAAGGGGCGTTTTTCTAAAGTTTTTTAGGTTATCTTTATTTATTAAATATCATGTTCTACGTACTTAAACCATAAAATTCAGTTCAACAGCAATATCGCGAAATAATTTTAAAATGAGCATATCTTTAGAATTTCCGATACAGAGTCTCGCTCGCTGGAGATAAAAGTGTTTTTTGTTATACAATGTTGCCACTGCTCGCTTTGAAATCGTTTAGTTTTTTAATCAAAAATTCGTTGAAATGTTATAAAATATGAAATCGATAATAAAACAAATTTCAAATCCAAATTAGGGCTTCCACATGCCCATATTTTATGGAAGATTACGTTATTCAAATTTTGATGGCTCTAGGTACCATTGTTTTATTACAATGTGAGAAACACACATACATCTATGCAGATTCTTCATTATTTAATTTTTTTAAATATAATACAGGGCGATAATATTTGATGGCAACAATTTGAAAAGTGATTCGCCGTTTATAGTTTTCAAAGCAAAATGCCGAAACGAAATTAATAATTAGTCAGGGCAAATTGCCCCATTGGGCTAAAAACTTTGTATTATAATAATACATTTATCGGCTTAACAAACTTAGCACATAAGACATTTCTTACTTCGTTTTACTTCTTTTAATAATGAATCGCATAGAATTTATTCGAAACTTATTTCTGGTAGTTTCGATAAACCAATTTTTCGTAGACAAAGTTTTATGGGCAATTGTCTTGTATTCATCCCACCAGTGGCCAAGTGGTTAAAGACCTCTGAACACTGGTAGTTTGACGTGGGTTCGAAACCAGTAAAACATGCTGACCGCATGGCTAATTTTCATGATTTTACCCATATGTGACATGAATACGAATCAATTTCCCTTAAGAAGTCCTCCATGATGGCCTCCCTCCTATTAAGCAGATAACTCTTGTATGCTTTGCCATATACAAATAATTTAACTTAACACTGATTGTAAAAACTGTCAAATTTTTTAATGTCTTGAACTTGTTCAGGCCTATAACCATTTGTAGGTTTTTACCTGAATCTCTGAATAGATAAGATTCCTTTAGAGAGTTGGCCGGAAATATGAAATATTTGTTCGCAGCGCTGTATTACTGGTATGAAAGTATCTTGTCCAGCCGAGGACGAATTTTGTTGATTTGTTAATAATTTTAGTGAAATTGTAGTACCTTTTGTATAATGAAAAGTGATAACAGGCCGAATGGTGAATTTGGGTGAAAAATTTACAGAATACATAATTAAGAACTCTTTTTCTAACTGAAATATACCTATAAAAATCGATATTCCAAGTAATTCAGTTTCGATGTATTATTAATTTCGGTGTATTATTTAATTTTAGAAATTATTTTAGTTGAGATAGAAATTAATTAAACCTGAAAAGTAAATTAATTCATAATTTATTTACTGCTTCGATTAAAATTAAACAACCATTTCAAAGCTTAAAACGACAGAAAATTACTTCACCTATTTATGAAAATAATTAAAATAAAGTATTTAATTAGTATACTCAAATAAACAGAGCGCTTTTAATGTTAATTACGAAAAAAAGAAAATTACATTTAGCTAACTTTTATTCTGAAAAATATTTGCATTAAAATTTTAAAGCCTTGGAAAATCTTATTAATTGATAACTTAATTATAATATTTAGATTTATTTTTAACGTTAACCAAAATACCGTAACTAAATATGTATAGTATTCATTCGTATGACATTCGAACCATTTGAAACTACAAATTTAGTTAAAACAGAATGATTTTACAAAGACTGGGAGCTCTGATCTGGAAATTAAAATAAACTGGAATTCGTATAAAAACCGAAACTGAAAGATTATCATTATCGAAATATCATTAACAAGATCGTCTGCGGGTCACGCCAGAAGTATGGTTCGTTTGTCAAGGTCCATTGCGTACGTACCGCTCATATCTCGTCATAAGTCATTACCCATTGCTTTGAGACGTGAATTTTATTATCTGATTTCTAAATCTGGTTCTAGAAATGCAGTAAGGAAAGATCACGAGATTTTATTTCACACATTAATAAAATTCAACTCGTATACGTGAATAATAAAATTATTATTTCACAATTCATTTCAAATTAAATTCAAATTTCGCTTCAAGAAAATCTTGCCATGATTTGAATGACGTTAAATCTCAAATAACACTTTCAAAAAGGATGAAAACAAATAGATAAGAACATTTATACAACACATTTGAAACAATGAAGTTGTTCATTTAAAGTTCATATTGATTTAAGTCCGCTAATTATTTGCATGGCAAATCTTATAAGACGCAATGAAACAACAAATAACGTTAAGTCAGCCAATTATTTGATAATTCATGACGAATCTTATGAGACGAATTGAATAAAAAATAATTTTTTAAATCTGCCAATTATTTGATAACTTCATGACGAATTTTACATGATGAAAATAAGAGAAAAAGAATTTTCAAGTCTGCCAAACAAATTATTTAATTAGCTCATTACGAATCTTAAGAGACGAAATGAAGCAATAAATAATTTTTAAATCTGCCAATTATTTGATAAGTTCGTCACGAATCTTAGAAAACGAAATGAACCAATAAATCCGAGCATCAAATTCATTCGATTATTTGATTAGTTAGTTCACAACAAATCTTACAAGAAGAAATGAAGGGGGGGGGAAATTAAATCTGCGGATTATTTGATAAGTTCACGACGAATCTTAAAATTATTTGATAAGTTCATGACAAATCTTACAAGATGAGCAAGCAACAAGTAATTTTTAAATCTGCCAATTATTTGATAACTTCATGACGAATTTTACATGATGAAAATAAGAGAAAAAGAATTTTCAAGTCTGCCAAACAAATTATTTAATTAGCTCATTACGAATCTTAAGAGACGAAATGAAGCAATAAATAATTTTTAAATCTGCCAATTATTTGATAAGTTCGTCACGAATCTTAGAAAACGAAATGAACCAATAAATCCGAGCATCAAATTCATTCGATTATTTGATTAGTTAGTTCACAACAAATCTTACAAGAAGAAATGAAGGGGGGGGGAAATTAAATCTGCGGATTATTTGATAAGTTCACGACGAATCTTACAAGATGAAATAAAGCAACAAATAATTTTTAAATCTGTTAATTATTTGATAACTTCCTGACGAATCCTACATGATGAAAATAATTTTTAAGTCTGCCAGTTATTTGATTAGCTCATTACGAATCTTACGCGACGAAATGAAGCAATAAATAATTTTAAATCCGCCAATTATTTGATAAGTTCATGACGAATCTTACAAAACGAAATGAACCAATAAATCCGAATATCAAATTCATCCGATTATTTGATTAGTTAGTTCATGAGAAATCATATAAGACGAAATGATAGGGGGGAAAATTAAATATGCAAATTATTTGGTAAGTTCACGACGAATCTTACAAGATGAAATAAAGTGACAAATAATTTTTTAATCTGCCAATTATTTGATAAGATCATTACGAATCTTCCAAGGCGAAATGAACCAACAAATAACTTTAATTCATCCAATTATTTGATTAGTTCATGACAAATCTTATTAGACGAAATGAAGCAACAAGTAATTTCTAAATCTGCCTATTACTTGATAACTTCATGACGAATCTTACAAGATGAAATGAAGGAAAAAAAATAATTTTTAAGTCTGGCAGTTATCCAATAAGCTTTATGACGAATCTTACAAGATGAAATGAAGCAACAAATAACTTCAAGTCTGCTAGTTATTTATTTAGTTCGTGATGAATCTTACAAAACGAAGGAACAAATAATCTGCATCTTAAGATTATCATGCGTTTTATAATTGCTACTCAGTGAATAAAATTAACCTCACAACAAGAAATTCCCTGCCTGTTCCTCCTCCCGTCTCCTTAGATTAGATAATTATTCAAGCATAAAGGTTTAATTCGTGATTGTTATTCAAGACATCTTCATGTAAATCTGTGACTACTTGATAATTGTTGATGAAGCCTTCGAAATGAAATTAAGCAATAAATAATTTTAGTCATGATTAATTCTACCTTATTATTGGTCAGTAAATAGAACAATCCTTAAATTGATAAATTCCAATCCAGCCTTCCATTCCACCGCCTTAGATTAATTAATTTCTACACTTGTCGCCCACAGCTGGCAATCAGTTTATTCTAACTCTTCCTTTTAAAACATGTAGGTAAAAACAAAGAATGGAGTCTATTTATGTCCATTGTGATAGCCGGTTCCTTTAATTTTTTGTCTTACTTGCTTACGCAAAATGCACTTCCGGGTTTCTAGTTCCGGTGGTCGTAATCGTACACAGCACATGAAGTTTTGGCTGGATGTATTTGCGTATGAATTATTTCAGTGTATTATAATGGCTGTTATATAAATAGAAACGGAATTCATAAAATTTATCAGAATGCCTTTGCATTAATGAACTACGTTTTTTTAGTTTTTTAGTAGTTATTGAATAACTCTGATGAAGAAAATTTTATTACAAATGGAATAAACGAAAACGATATTTTTAAAATTAAGGAAAGAAGATTTGTGAAAACTATTCCTGCATTTAAAGAAGGGATTCGACAAAAAAGAAAGAGGAAGAAAGAAAAAGAAAAAAGAAAGACAGAAAAAGGGAGGAAAATGAACGTGATGTCCCATTTCAGATTTTCCCAATTCAGGCTTTCTGGAAGTGGCAACAAAAATCGTGCCATTTCAGATTTTTTCCAGTCAGTTCTGCATGTATTCTGGATTAGAACATCAAAAATCGTACTATTTTAACCTTCTATTTTCAACGTTTTGCTATAGTTGATGGAAGACATTGAAAGAAGGGGCATTCAGCGCCGATCATATACCGTTGGCTACCCACACGCAAATTAAAATTAGCCGCCCTTTTTTACAGAAATATAATACGTTTGATACCATTTCGCCGCCCACGTGCTGTGCTCTGTCTTAACCCTCCTGTTAGGATCGGCCTGAGCGCACTGTAAGGTAAAATTAGCGTGACAGGATGCAGGTTAACATAAAATAACAGTTAAAACATTTTGGAAGGTTAGAGATAAAAAATGTAACTTACGTCAAAAGGGGGGTGGAAGATGTAAAGCTTTGAAAATTTATCTTTTCAAAATTATTGCAGGTGTCTTTCAAATTACGAAGTATAGTTTGGGTATACATGGAAGGGCAGGGTGGCCTTTGAAAATAATTTCCGAAATAAAATTTGATGACATTTACATTGCATTTCAGAAAAAAAAAGAAAACAACGAAAAATGGCCCACCAGGTGCCGGACGATAAAGTCGCTAAACACTGGTAGTTCGGTTCGAGGTTCGAATCCCACAAGCGGGCTGGCTGTTCCCAATGTGTAATGCATTAATACGAGCCTGTTTTCCTTACAAAGTCCCCCAACTCGCTGAGCGCAGTTTTTTTATTCTTATTTGTTGGTAAATTGTGAATTTTTGTGCTTTAAAAATAGATTATGTTGTTCTTATACTCCGGTTACTGTTTTTATGCCTTTAGTTAATCTGTATGCAACAGTTGTAGAGTTATGAGCAATTTAAAATGTTTTAAGTGCTACTAAGCCTAACGAATCCGTCATTCATTTACATTTTAAATTCTTAGTAGAACAAGCAGTTTCTGCGCGACTTCAGTGTCTTTTTGCAGAGTGGGACCAAAAGTAAACTTTCAGTTTTGTGCACCGAAAAATCACGCTTCTTACCCGTTGGATGGATTGCTTGTTTGTACGACGAAACTCTGTTAAAAAAAAATAATAAACTGTTTTTAACTGCATTTGGGGCCGAATATTTTTCTGTATCTTGCACTTTTTAATGAAGATGTTTTGAATTTTACGTATTTTTGCCTTGCTCGAAGTGAGAATTGAAATAATTGAATAAGAAATATATCTCTATTGAAGTTCCGAGTAATACGTTTAAATGAATTGTAGCAAAAAATGCGTATATTTTAATATACCGTACAAGGAAGTCATCTGGCGTCCACATAAAACTTTTTAAATACAATGAAAGATGTCATTAATCGCTGAACATGCAATAAAAACGTCTAAACTACAATCCCACTGCTATCGCCAAACGCGCAACTAAAAACTATTAAGAAGTTGCATTAAGGAAACAACATATTTATTTCAGATTCAAGAAAATTTGAAACAGGTTTCATTGCCTTCCAGACTTAGATTATTTCCTTTAAAACAGGTGAAACAGCATAAAAATAAAATAAATGTTATTAAAATACCACTGGCAATTGATCATGCACGGAATTAATTACAGTATCAAAAAGATATTTAAATTTATTAAAAGGCAAAATATAACTCAAGGCAGAACCATTACTTTTCTTTCGCTGTTGCCAATAAAAAGCGAGAAGTATATAATATCAATATAATATCTTTTCTCTGGTATCAAACAGAAAAATATAATTATGTAATCTTAAATGGCAACTATAAATCTCTTTATTTTTATGGGTAGCAACTTGAAAGGAACCAGAAGCGAAAAAAAAATACGGCTTTAAGCTGGACTTGCATTAAAAAAACTAACACAATAAATTTCTTTTTTTTTATATTAAACACAACGACGCTTTGTGCTATTCAGCAACAAGTACTATTGCTGCGTTACTAATCTCGCTGAGTTTCAAGGAAGTAAGTTCTTTACCTTTGTAAATAACAAAAACATGAACTGTTGAAATTGAATCCTGAATTTAACCCTCAGTTGGTTAATGACATTGCGCTGAATGTAAAAACTTTTGTCGTTCTTAAAAACGATTTTCAATCACAACAGACACATAAATCTAAAACCAGATGCTACATTTTCAGCATTTCTTAGAGCTTTCTTAATATAATATTTCGTACCATAAAAGTAACTTTAACATAAAGTAAAATGATTAGTAGGTGTGATAATAATTACAAAAGTTGCTGTGATTGAGAAAATTTGCACAAGATAAAAAGGCACACCCAATCAACGGCAGCAATGAACAGCATCGAATGAACTTATATTAAAATTCCAGTTTCCGAAGTTTAATATCTCATTTCCAAATTAAGATTTGAAATTGTATAAACATAATTCATAGCA
>KK120322.1:195174-239358 GCA_000611955.2 Stegodyphus mimosarum
AGGCAAAAGTTTGCATTATAATGGAATATAACGCAGCAATTAGTGTTTTGTCTTAGAAACACAACACACAGAGATGATACATGTTTACTATTTATGCGTCTACAATACTTCCATCGATCGATCGAAATGACCATTGAACGACATAAATTTTTACGAGTAAGGAAGAGAATTTTCAGTTGTACGCAATTATTTCCATTGAAATTGGCAATTAAGATTGTAGAGTCATTAGGTTTTTGCGAAGTAGGAGACATGAAAAATGAGCAATGCCTCGCCGGGACTCGAACCTGGTCCTCTCGAATACGAGCCGAGTTTGTTAACCGCTACACTACGAAGGCATGTTGAAAGGAGGGAGAAAATACCTTACATGCTCCCCCTTTTAAAGGGCGACAGGGGATTGGGGGCTACAATCACCAAACCCTGGTGATGAAGAATTATCATCCAGCACCTTTTTGTTAGTGCGGGCGCCACTGTAGAAACATTAGGATTTTTGAAGGGAGAGACATGAAAAATATCTTCACCGGGACTCATCCTGGACCTCTCGAATATGCGCCGAGTATGCTAACAGTTACACCACGAAGGCATGCTGAAAGGAGGCAGAAAATTTCACTGAAGCGGCCAATGAAGAGTCAAATTAACACTTTCTAACTTAACAGTATTTTGAATTTTGTACAGGATCCCGAGTACGGCTTAAAAATATCCAGCAATTCAAAAGCCACAACCGCACAGCCGAAGTACCATTTACTTGCAGTTTCTGGATTCACTGTCACTTTGATTACAGGACACAATGAAGCAAAAGACGAAAACATTCTTGCAACGAGAGAAAAAAAAAAGGGAAGCTTACAAGAATTCATTCGTTCGGACGTAAAAATGGCGCTCGGGCCAAAAAAAAAAAAAGCATCCATAGTCACGAAGAAACATCACGAATTCTCATCAAAAAGGAGGCCCAACCTACAGCTCTCGAGAGCACGCGCTTCCGGCCACCGTGATAGAGCACCGCAGAAACCGTGCCATCAGAAGATTGGAGAAGCAAGGAGGGGGCTGCCACCGCCTTATTCTGAAGGTGATATGCGTAGGAATGCCACTCACCAAAAAAAAATTATGATAATAACATCCTTGTGTGACTTACACGGATAAGACGAAAGGAGCGAGAATAGAAAATGTTTTTGTTAAATTATTATTTTTTTTAATGTTCTTTCGGTAAATTGTTAAGGAAGTAGCGGATGTTAATTCTTGAAATCCGCTGAAGGAAATTGCTTAGTTTACGTGGCAGAAAATTGGCTTCGGTAGTTTCCAACTCATATCCAGAATACCTTGTTGGAACATCAAAATATTTTTTTCTGGTTCAGTTGCAACAGCTAATGAAAGACGTAGCTGAGAAAGTTGGAAAGCTGTATATCAGCCTTGAAGGTGGAAGATTATGAACTAGAATTGTGATTATTATTATTTTCTTCTTACGCAAGCAATTTACGCAGCGCAAGTTCTTATACGAAAACCTTTCCAATAACAGCAAAGAAAACTGTACACAACAGATATAATTCAAGTCACCGTCTTCGGCAACATACAGTAATAGTTCCCAAATTAAGCACCAAAACCACTATGAGTCGGGAGACAGATTTTAGTGGGCAGCAAAGCGTTTGTGGATTCATCAGTAATTTAACTCTTCGTGCCCGCAACATAAATAACCTTATAAAATTGGTTCCAAGATGTGCAACGGGGGCTACTAGTGAGTCGGGAGACAGATTTTAGTGGGTCGCAAAGAGTTTTGACGATTCATCAGTAATTTAACTCTTCTTGCTGGCAACATAACATTGTAGTATTGGTTCCAAGATATGCATCACGGACTACTAATGACTAGGGAGACAGATTTTGGTGCATCGCTGACTAATTGTGAGTCAAGAGATAGATTTTGGTGGGTAGCAAAGCATTCTGAGGATTCATGAGCAATTTAACTCTCTATGCTGCGAACATAACCTTACAGTATTGGTTCCAAAATATGTATCGCGGACTACTAGGGAGTCAGGAGTCAGATTTTAGTGGGTCACAAAGAGTTTTGAAGATTCATCAGTAATTTAACTCTTCTTGCTGGAAACATAACCTTATAGTTCTGGTTCCAAGATATTCATCACGGACTACTAATGACTGGGAAGACAAATTTTGGTGCATCGCGGGCTAATTGTGAGTCAAGAGAGAGATTTTGGTGGGTAGCAAAGCCTTCGGAGGATTCTTCAGTAACTGAACTTCCCGTGCTGGGAACATAACCTTATAGTTTTGGTTCCAAAATATGCATCGCGAACTACTAGTGAGTCGAGAGACAGATTTTGGTAGGAGCGAAAGGTTTTCAATATTCATCAGTGACTGAGCTCACCATACTCACAACATAACATTATAGTAGTAATTCTAAGATATGCATCGTGGACTACTAGTGAGTCGGGAGACAGTTTCTGGTGGATCGCGAATATTTTTGAAGACTCAGCAGTAATTTAACTCTCCATGCTGACAAGATAACCTTATAGTAGTGGTTCCAAGATATGCATCGTGAACTACTAGTAAGTCGAGAGACAGATTTTGGTGGAAGCGAAACGTTTTCAATATTGATCAGTAACTGAACTCACTGTACAGGCAACATAACGTTATAGTAGTAGTTCCAAGATATGCATCGCGGACTATTAGTGAGTCGGGAGACAGTTTTTGGTGGGTCGCGAACACTTTTGAAGATTCAGTAGTAATTTAACTCTCCATGCTGGCAACATAACCTTATAATAGTCGTTCCAAGATATACGTTCTCCGTGCTGGTAACAAAACATTACAGTAGTCGTTCTAAGATATGCTTCGCGGGCTACTATTAAGTCGGAGGAATATTTTTATTGGGCGCGAAGAGTTTTAATGACTTTTCTGTAATTTATTCTCCGCCACCACAGTAGTGATTTCCTAAGAAAGTCAGAAGTCACACTTGTGAGTCAGGAGGCATGTTATAGTACTATTTTGCGGTATATTAAGTCATCTTACTTATATTTAGATAGTCATTAGATTTATATCTAGATAATCCCTAATTTAGGTATTAAGCGGAACGTAAAAGTTCGGCACCTGTAACATTTCGTGTAAACGTAAAATTTATTGAAAGAAAGAGCAACACAATAAGGAGGCAGATGGTGTATTAGAAAACGCGCTGAAATAAAAATACATTTATATAATAGAGTGCAAAAATAAACCAGATTTTGAAGACATTCTGGAAAATGGATTATCGAAAGTTTATCGAAAGAAAACATGTGACGCAGTAGTTGGGGCAGGAACTGAAAATGAAATCAATGACTATTTTAATTTCAGATGAAGTGCATGACGATTCAATCTGTGTTAATTTCAGAGGATGACAATAACGGGTTACAGCCGAAAATATCGCGCAAAAACATCGCGGACGAAAACGTCGCAGAGAAAACAACGCAAGATGAAAACGTCGCGGTGCAAAACATCGTGGAAGAATATAAAGCAAAGAAAAAACATCGCAGTTCTAAAACATCGTGGTACAAAACATTGCCGTCGAAAATAAAGCAGTTCAAAAACTTCGCAGTTTAAAAACATCGTCTTGGAAAATATCGTGGAAAAAATAAAGTACCTAGAAATCATCGCAAGACGATAACATCGCAGACATGCGTTTTTCAGGCTTTAATAATTGTTAATGGATATTCGCATAATGATTTATGAGAGCAAGGTGGAAAGAAAGATAATTTTTATCTTCATATTTTTTATTAACTAATAAATTTTTAAAAAACAAGAAATTTAAAGAAAACAAGAAATAATTTTCATTATAAGAGTATCAGATTAACAAAAGTGAAGAAGATAATATCATAATTAACTTAGCAATTTTTTTATAGATAAGTTCATGCAGTTACTTATCTTTCTCTTTCTATTCTTTTTTAGATTATACTTTTCAGGAAAAATTACCAGTAAAACTTAATAAAAAAATAATTTATTAATGTCCTTTGTTAACTATGCTTAGCTTAAAATTAAGTGCTATAAGTTGTGTTAATTTTCTATGCTTAAGTTTCCCTATTACATTTTCAGCAAATATTTATTAGTTAATAAAAAATATGAAAGTGAAAATTATCCTTTTTTCCATCTTGCTCTCACAAATCATTATGCGAATTTTTGTAATTATTAAACAATCATTAAATTTTACAATTATTAAAGCCTGAAAAACGCAGTCGTCATGCGATGATTTCTAGGTACTTTATTTTTTACAACGATATTTTCGAAGACGATGTTTTTAAACTGCGAAGTTTTTGAACCGCTTTATTTTCGACAACGATGTTTTAGAACTGCAATGTTTTCTCTTTGCTTTATTTTCTCCCACGATGTTTTTTACCATGACGTTTTCGCTTTGCGTTGTTTTCTCTGCGACGTTTTCGTCCGCGATGTTATCGGCGGGCACCCAATAACGAAGAGTAAAAAAACCACAGCGCATAACATTCTTACTTGTCTAAAATGAATTAACTCCTTAACACTTCCCAATTGTCTTACAATGTTCCTACCTACTTTCTCTATGCTGAACGCAGAGGAACTTATTGAACTATATATCGACTTATCACTGTCTTTAACGACAAAATCGAGAGAAGGGTTAAAAGAGCCTTTTATTCACTCAAAAAATGATAACAAGATGGCTCCTTTTCGGGCTTACAGGAAAGCCTCCACTCGGGCTTTTAAATCAAGATAAGAAAATAAGAAATAAATCTAATGCTAAACACTAAACTGACTTGGAAGAAGCTAGACATAATTACCTAACGTAGTTGGCCCTTAATTAAATTATCAACGGGCATGTTCAGTAAGGCCGAGAGTAGTTGGCTTAGTAACCAAGTTGCCTAACGGAATCAGAAGAATCTAATCAGAAGACCCTCTTCTTAGTGCCAACTTCCGCACAAGGAACGATGGCAGTCCCACCTTATATACGGAGGCTGAAACAGAACAAAGAAAACCCACCAAATGCGCGATTTTGGATTTTGCTTTTCGTCTCAAGAAGACGGGTGCTACGAAAAGTCATTTATCCTTATTATATATACACACATACATAATAAGTTTTTTGAATATGTATATACATATATACAGGGTGCTTATAAAGTCCCGGACCCATTTTGATGTTTAATAATGAAGATGTAAACAAACTTATGGCATTTATTGATGGAATAACTTATATATTTTCCTTTTGAAGTTTGAGTATCTTTACTTTTGTAAATATCGTCTGCGCGTGTGGTTAATTTCATTTTCCAGTCTAAATATCTGTACTTTTCTAAATAGCGTCTGCTTATTAATCGCATTTTTCTCTCTTTTGGTTACATACAACATTTCAGCAATAATACCGTGAGGCATAAAGGGATTTCCCAAAGGTTAATGTGTGGTGTGGACTAATGCACGACCGAGTCATTGGGCCTGTCTTTTTTACAGAAAAGACGGTCTCATCAGTCGTATACTTAAACATGTTAAAACTTCGTATTTCCACAACTAGAAGAGCTTCATCCATATGTCTTTTTGCAACAAGATGGTGCACCACCTCATTGGGGTACCATCGTTCGTAGTTCTTTGCATGACCATTTTACAGGAAGATGGATTGGGCGAGGAGGTTCAATTCCTTGGCCACCCAGATCACCTGATATAACGCCGCTGGACTTTTCCTTTAGGGATTTTAAAGGACAACGTTTACAGGAGGAGAGTGTCGAACATGGATGACCTAAAAGCCAGAATGACAACCGCAATAGCCTCTGTGGATGCCGACATGCTTGCCGGTACCTGGCGTGAAATTGAATATCGACTTGATATTCTCCGTGCGACGAAGGGGGAATATGTGGAAGTTCATTGACAAGAGTCATGAAACTTTTTGAGTCTATCTAACCGTTTATGTTATTAATTTTAATCTATCTTTATTTTATGAGTAATTAAACATCAAAATGGGTCCGGGACTTTATAAACACCCTGTATATAAAAATCAACCTATCAAATATCGGATTTGCAGCGCACCTTAAATCAGTTTTCTTGTCTAAATATTAAGATCTTCTTAGAGAGTATATAATAGTTTTAACTTTACAATTTTAGGTAAATAGTTCTAATTTAATTCAAAAAATTCTCTTGATTAAATCTAAAAATTATGTTTGTTAAGCGGTTCTAAATTCACACATGGATCAGAAGGAACAATTATCATTATGGATCAGAAGGAACAATTATTGTAATAGATGCCCTATTAAGTTTCCCATTTTTAATCACTGAAGTTATTTAATTTTCTTACAAATTCCATATTTTAATAGTAGAAACCTTTATATATTTATTTATTCTTTTTTCCAATTACTATAACCGTATTTCACTCTTCTCTTCCTTTGACTTTCGAACTCCCTTTACTCATATCTTGTGATTTCAACTTTCTTTTCATCATTTCTTTTTCATATATTGTTGTATGGTGTTCAAGTTTCCATGTGTCTAGAATTTTCATATTGTTGTATTGTATTTATGCCAACTTATATTTAAATGATAATTTTCATAAACTCTTGTCTCATAATTCCAGTTAACGGAAGATGTTTCTAACACCTTGGTATAGATCAATCTTGAATATGCAGCTTATTTTCCAATCTAGTTTCAGGTTTAATTATTTATAAAATTATTTATTTCAAATTATTTGTAAAGAAAGATGATTGTTAAAGCACGTTCTTTCCCGATTTATAATATACCTCATTTATAATTTTTATAAAATTTTGCGGCAGTATTGGAATTAACAGTAAATACTCCTAATGCTATACATTTAGACCACAAGGATTAAAATTGCCATTTTCTTCTTCACTGATGCTTTTATGTTCACGAATATTGTATCTTCTCTTTTCTTTAATATATTTTTCAACATATAGCATTTGATCAGCCTAATTTCAAGAGGTCGTACAACCAAGCGGTAAAGTCACTAAAAATTGGCAGTTTGACCGGTCAAATCCCAGTGATACCGCAGCTTTTTCTTTCTCTGTATATATTTAATATGTAAAACTGCATTGTAAAGTACGAAGTAATTCAGTTTACGAAGCAAAAATATTTTTAAAATTTAATCTTTAAAACACTACAAAGTTTTATTTATAGGTAATTTTCACCGTTACCTTAGCTTAACGCTTTGTAAATCCCATTAATAAGAAAATAGTAAGGAAGGAAATAAACTCGGTTTCTATAATTGATACATTGGTGCAAATTATACGCATGTTTTTCTAAAAACACGGATATTATACGGATATCAATAAATTATGAATTATTTCTCCATCTAATTTGCGCAACATGTGTATTTCGGAATTTTCCTGAAAATACTAAGTACTGTCCTTTAACATGTTTATTCCGGAACTATAGTACCGAATAATCTTTCGAACGCCAGTTAACTATATTAAACTTTCCGGTCTAGTTTAAACACCATGGCTATTATTATCAAAGAAAGATATTAAATCAATAATAGCATTAACAGCTGTAATTAATGAGAAAATAATTCGTATGCTTTACATTTATCTAATTTATAATACTATTTTAACACTTTTCTCTAGTACTGTAATTAATGAAATGTGTTTCCAATGCTAATATGTGTGTTTACTAATACTTTTTATTTTCTCTGCTAGCTTACATTTATCACTATTATTCAAGTAATTAGCCTGCTTAAGATTAGATATTCCGTATCTAATCTTATTAAATAATAATTAATCTTAATTACAAGTAAAGAATATCTTGTAAGTATAATTCGAAGAAAGAGTAAAGTAGTAATATTAGTAAAGGATATGTATAACAAGTAAAGAATATCTAATAAGAATAATTAATTCTTATTAGATATTCTTTTCTTGTTCTTATGATGTATAATCCTATTTCTCCGTTTTTTTCTCTTCCTGTTCTGCTTTTGGCTTCGAAAGTAAAACTTGATAGTAACCCGCAGCTTTTTGAAAGGAAAGGGTCTTCGTCGAAAGAAAAAACTTTATTCGCGCAGTTGGGCTGTAGGCAGACAAGGGGAAGGGGATTTCAACTCGCGCAGTTGGGTTATACCGGCTAAACGGCAAATATGTGTCGCTAACGACTCCTAAGCAAGAAACCGAAATGAAAAATTATAAGGCAGTACACACATATGTAGTAGTATGTAATATTCATATGTTTTTAAATATAGTTTTTAAATTTACATATGCAGTATGTTGTTAAATTAAGAAATAAGTAAATTCCTGGTATTTCCAACATTAAGAATGTTTTTAATATTGTCTAAAATTTTTTACGATGTATCATCGCGTTTGTAGATCGGGTTTGGGAGAAGATTAAATTGTTTGGGAAATAGTCCCACGTAAAACGAAAGCCGCCCAGGAAGGAAATGGGTTAATTTTCCGACGCAGCGCTATATTTGAAAGATACCAAGCTACTTACGTAAATTCTTACTCTATAAAATATCTGAAAATATTACCTGCTATCATAGTGATGTAAAGAATTAGCCTCTAATATTATATCTCTACCGGAGAACAGTGTAGGTTCGAAAAACACGCGAAAGAATTTTCAATAACGTTTATTATTATTATTTACGTGTTTCGCCCTAAGGCACTACACGGAAGGGAGGGATGCCTTCTTGAAGGACTTTCTAAGGGAAACCGGCTCGTATTAACACTTTACACATTGAGAAAACCAGAAAAACGCTCATGCAGCCAGCCTTTTTACAGGATTCGAACCTCGGACCGAACTACCAGTGTTTAGGGACTTAACCGTTCAGCCGCTAGTGGGCCTTTCCATAACGTTTACACTACTGTAATCACTGCAGCTTGATTTTCAGGCAGAAATATAAGAAAAAAATATATTTATTGGCAGTAGCACTCTTATTTTTCAGTTTCTGGGTTGAGTTTCGAGAAAAATGTATATACTGTAATAATCCTTCATTGAAAATGTAGATATCTGCCGTTTAAATTGAAGTTTATTTTTATTGACGGCGCATGTACACGGGTACTGTCAGTGTGAGCTATAGGATATTTCATAGCGACTTAATATATTTCAGACATTTTATCGCGGGTAAACGTTTCAGTGGATAAAAATTGCGGATAAATCATGAGACAATAATAATAATAACAACAAATAAATAAATAAATAAAACCAATCTCGATAACGAAGAAGACAATGAAACTGAATATTCTTCAGAAACGGAGTATCAGAAATCAAGAACTGTTGTATAAAAAGAACATAGAGTTTGCGTATGCGCTTTTGTTATGAAGCAAACAATATAATCTGTTTCCTATAACTTGTTAGTTCAAATGGGCGTTAGCCCAGAAGGAATATCACAATATTTCTAACGAAATTATAGTATTACTATATTTATATTGTTGTATTATTATATTTGTTTTGAAAGCTTGCTTTTTATTTTGCGCGGAATCACTTTTCAAATTGTTGCAACCAAATATTATCGCCCTGTATTACATTTAAAGAAACTAAATAATAAAGAACTAAATGAATGTACGTATGTTTCTCGCATTGTAAAAAAAAAAAAAAAAAAAAAAAAAAAACAGTACCTAGAGTCATTAAATTTTAAACAAGATAGACCTCCGTCCGAACATGGGCACTTGGAAGCCCTAATTTGGAATTTGTTCTTTAATAAAACTTTAACGAATTTGTGATTAAAAAACTCAACAATTTGAAAACGAGTAGTGGCAGCACTGCATGAAATAAAACATTTTTATATTCAGTGCGCGAGACAGTCAATCGGAAATTCTAAAGATATGCTGTTTTCAAATATTTTTAACACAATAATGGCGTTAACCCAAACGCCCTCAAAACATGTATGTGTCTGTAACTGAAAAAAACACCAGTTTAGACGTAATATAAAACCTGAACGCTTTCAGATATATATACATTTTTTTTTAAATATAGTGTTTAAAGCATGTGATTCCAGCCTAATTAAAAAAAAAAAAGAAAGAAAGAAAGAAAGAAAAAGAAACACTGAAAGTTCTTTAGGTGTATCATGAATATTTTGAAGTATAAAGCATTTAATTAACGATTACTTTCATTTGTTTTTTTTTAACAAGGGCTCATCGTTCAAAAGTTGTTACGGCTTTAGAAGAGCTGAGTGACCAGAGAAAAGTGTACATCTGGAAATATCTTGAAATGTTTGGAAAAACAACAAATATTACACCAGCGTATGCGACATTTCGATGTGATGTATAAGAAAAACTATACACAACGTCTATGAAGGTTTGAAGCATAACATACCAAAGGAAATTTGTACGGAAATTATGTCAAGAAAACTAGTAAAAATCTCCACGAAATAAACCTGGTAAACAAAATGTAACGAAAGCAATGCTAACCGAACTATAAAAAGAAAACTGCGAACCAACTGGGTTGATAATATATGTAGTTCTAGCTAATGAACTAATTGAAGAACAATATATATAAAGAGGCACATGAAACAATGCTGCTGTTACAACATACGGTATTTCATAATTATGGCACTGAAGACGCCGTAGATTCGGTTATTACGCAGAAGTCACTTGTAAACGCCAACGATTTAGAAGAAAATGTTCATAAATGATAAAACAATATAAAACCAAGTGAAGGACAATATATGTAAACAGGAAAATGAAACAATGCTACTGTTAAGACATGTGGTATTCCATAATTATGGCAGTGAAGATGCCATTCGGTGATTATGCAGAAACCACTTATAAAAGTCAACGATGTAGAAATAAATGTTCATAAACAAAACCAAAAAAAAAAAAAAATTCCGGTAATTTAAATTCTCTTCCAGTACCTAACAGACGACAAGCTCGAAAAAAAAAAATTCTATAGTTATGACCGATGCAGATTTAATTTTATTGAAAAGTCAGTTTTACTTCATTAAATTACTAAAAGCATAAATACAACACATATATCGGATTCAAAGCATTTAAATTTCACTTCTGCCGCCCAACCGGGATCATGGTTAGCCACGCTGATTGCTGCACCGAAGGACCTGGGTTCGGATCCCGGCGAAGGCGTGGACGTTTGTAAATATATAGTGTCTGTGCGGAATAGGGGGCACTCTAAATATGTGGCGAGGCGAGTTCTCTCGAGAAGTTGGTGTCTGGGGAAGAAGGGTGGAAGACCGTCGGATCCGTCCCTCAGGGGTGTTCTCCATCAAAATTGGGGGCGGAACTGCGCAAAGTCGTACTGTCACCTGTTTGGTGCTCAAGGCTCTTGCCAACGACAGGTGCGATCTTGCACTCCTTGCCATGATGAATTTCGTTAGCTTGTACTGATGTTACTGTCAGATAAGTGAGATAAATAACAACAACAACACTTCTAATTATATTGTTGGTCAATTCAAAATTTCATCGGTTTGAACGGTAACGTAACTTTTCTTTTTAACACGCCGTAACAATAAAAATGTTCTTGGTGGTTCAATCTCCTGAGCTGCACGTCATACTCTATAAAATTAATTACGTTTTTTTCACTGACAGAATTCATTACTGGCGCAAATATTTTTTATAGCAACATGGAAAAACAGCCGATTTTTTTTTACAACATCCCTCTCCGAGTAGCTGATGTGTAATAGTACGTTTGCACGAGATATTTCGATGCTTTCTCATCAGTTCAGTCTGTGAGGGCAGAAGACGTCAGGTTCAAAGCTCCAAACAGAGTCAAGTATAAAAAGAGAACAAAATAAATGTCAGTAAAATTTCATATAATAACACAGTGAGAGATAACACCAAGACAGCAATGTACGTACAGTCTGTCTATCATAAGGAAAGCTCTCGCCAGTTAGTCTGCAGCTGTCTGTTGCCGTAGAAGCGAACCTTGACCCATTTTCCGTAGGGGTGTCTACTTCCGTAGGGGTGTCTACTCTAAAAGATTTACTTTTCGGTTTGCCATCTTGACGCATTTAAATTTTTACTGGACACACTTGGTTCCCCCTATTTGAAATATACTAGCCCTGTTGGAATAGCGACCACTACCTGCCAGAAACTGTGGCGGGAGCGATTTTTCTTGTAGACAGACAGTATGGCAAGTGGAAGAAAACACTGCTTATGAGAATCATTGTTTTGAAGAGGTAACAAATCTAAGGGCTTTAAAACTGGATACAAATAGTGTATAAAGCTTTTGAAAGAAACCTCGGCTATTGAGACACTTCATCTTGTATGCCTTTTTAACATTAAAATAATAAAATAATCAAACAGAGACGTTGTCACCAAGGAAGGATTCATCAGTATCTTTTATTATAATTGATGGTCTTCTGCCCGTGTAATGAAATGGTTAAAAGTCGAAAGATTACATCGTTCAATGGGCTTCAGTCCTTTGAACAACGGCAAGATTACCCAGCGGATAGGCAAATGGCAGAAGTGTTGATAACGGCAGAATGATAATTCGTTCAGATAAAAAGGACAGCAAATAGCACGATACGGAAACGCATAGATAAAAACGCAACTGGCACGTTTATTCATGTACCATCAGATAAATCATTAAGGTAATTTTCATTAGCATTTACTGAATCTTGATGAAAACGATTCAAGAAAGAAACGACTAGATTGGGAATTATTGGATTATTAATAAGCACAAGATGGCTACCTATTTAAACAAAAGGATGCTTTCTTGAAGGACATTCAAGGAAAATTGATTCAAAATTGAAAACCTTTATGAAGCCAGTTCATGTACCCATGGGTGAACGAGAAAAGAAGGGAAAAATAGTTCCTTTTGGTATAATGAGCACTTTTCTCGGTTCAGCTTCTTTGGTATATTCGGTCACAGCTTCTTTTAGAACAATGAAAAAGGAAAGACTAGATTGGAATTTTGGGTTATCAAAAAGCACAAGACGGCTAGATGATGCCTTCTTGAAGGACGCTTTAAGGAAAACTGGTTCATATTCGCATAGGGTAAAAAACCCGAAAACGTCCATGCAGCCAGCTCATTTGACCATTGGTGAGCAAGAAAAGAATAAAAAAAAATAGCTTTACAGCTTCTTTCGGCATAATTTTGAGCAGTTTGAAAATTGCCTGGCGAATAATTGGAGTAATACTTAACGCATTTCGCTCACTTTGTAGGGTTTCCTTTATTCTGCATAATAAATTATTTTAAGTTTGATACCTTTCCTGAACTCCTCAACTTCCCCCCGCATTGCCTCGCCAGGGTGTAAATTTAAAGTTATGTGAAGTGAGTATTTAAACGGGTGAATCTCTGAGTTTACTCAGAGCATGTTTCCGCTATCCAGCGCACGTTTCGTTGCTATCTCGCTGTTACGCTAGTATGCCCTTTGGCCATATCTGAATAATCGCCACGCCTGTTAGGTTTGTGAGTCAAACTAAGTTAGCCGTAACTTAACGTGCTAATCCAGCACTACTCTAATTAGACTTTGAATTGATTTATATTCTATACTGATTTATACTCACCGCAAGTTGACGGTGTTATTGTAAGGTACGAAGTACGTGCCCTTCTATTCTTACTTAATAAAGGGTTATTTTCACCCTTCTTCTGTGCTGATATCATTTCAAGCCTGTGCGAGAATTCGCCAGATTTTATGTACGATCTAGTTTAGTTTATGTGGAATAGAAGGGACAGACCTTACAACTTAGCAGATTTTACAAAACTCTCATGTATGTGTTATTCAGAAAGCCTCATCTGTTCTTTACCTGGAATATATTTTTCATATGCCAGGTGGCTTAAATGAAGATCTCATGATTCACAAAATTTGCAAAGTACGTTTAACGACTCAGAATAAGATGTTTTCTTGGGAAAAAATATTGCAGCACATATCATACACTGAGCATGTCTGCATCTGATAATAATGCTACTTAAACAGCATAGGAATAGATAAGATGTATTTAGACAGCCATTAACGCAACACAACGGAGCAGTCTTTTGCATAAAATGTAAGTAACGTTCAAGTTATGAAACATAAACATTAAGCAGTGATATAATTCATTAAGCGGGGGTGTATAACAAAATATTTAGATATATCATCATAACAACAATTTAATTAGCATAAACAGAAGAATTAGTGCAACACGTCCTCGGAAGACATTATATAAATTTCAGCCGCACGGTCAACTTGAAATCTTTGGCGAAAGGAAAATAGGATACGGAGATACATGCTCAAAATCTCAGAAAATAAACAAAGAAAAATTGTTCACGTAAGGAACCTCATCAGATATATAATACAGTTCGTTAGTTCATATGAAAGGCCCTAATTTTCAATAAACAGAACTGCTCTAATCGACTGGCAGATATAAAATTCTTAAAACTGTATTCATTCAAAAATATATATATATATATAATTATCTTTGAAATTTGAAGAACTGTACATTGATGGAAATACGTATGTTAACATAAAACGGCAAAAGCAATTTCAAGTAGAACATAACACATTGTTTTTTGGCCAGATGAGACTATCAAGCTTCCTTACATTTCATTACCAAGATAAATGCATTTGTAAGTCAATCACATTGTTTTTAATGTCCCATGTAACTACATTCAATGTCATTGTCCCACTTTATGTATTACTAAATGTTTCATAATGTAATGTTGGAAGAAGTGTCAGCAAACAAGAATGTAGATAAATAGACAAACATGTGTAACATACAATATTTGTGATGAACATCTGTGTGTGTGTGAGTCATGTGTGATGAAAATATTTGTTATGAGTGGTGTTAAGAAGCAGAAGAGTACTCACCCGTTGTGAAGAGGACAATGGCTTTGAGGCAGCTGTACTCGGCAGCGTCCACATGCAGCGCCTTCAGTTTCTCCACTTGTTCTTGAAAGATTCTGATGTGGTCCATGAAGGCAACCACTCTGTCCGCCGCCATGGGAGATGCGTGGAGCCCGGCTGCCGCAAGCAGGGGTGCCACGTGCAGGGGCATCGAGCACTGGGAAGCGTTTAGCACGAACAGTTCGCTCCAGACCAACCTCAGCAGCGCCACCTGGTCGGTCACCTGAAGGTCGGGGAAGAAAGGTATGTTTCTCGCCCACTCCACGGCGCTGAAGAGCAACCTGGCCGCCAGCTCGCAAATATTGTCAATGCCCATGATGTTGTTCGGCTGCATACACTGGGCGTAACGAGATGGTGGATAGGGTTCGGCCCGCAGTAGCAGTGAGATGAAACTGGACAAGTAGGAGGAATGCCCATTGAGCGCATCACCATTGGCCAAGGGTATCTGTCCGGGAAGGGCGTGCTGGCTCGGGGGAACCCGCCCCCTTTGGACAGCTGTTGGACAAAGAAGACACCTTGTAGTGAGCCGGCCGGTGGCCTGGCACAAATTGCAAAAATAACCCAAAGGCTGCATTCAAACAAAATACTTCACATAAAACAGTTTGAGCATTATTGCTGCTACTGACTTAATGACTTAGATTTCGACATAGGCAGGCAGTTTAACATATTATTTCACAAAAGATTCGAAATACTGCCGAAGAGATTCAAAAATTGTACTTATTATGGCATGCATTTAACAAAGCCGAAGAATGGATTACAAATTTCAGTCAAATAACGTAAAATCTGCTTTAGTAATATAAAATTGTAAAAATAAAGTATTTGATCATATTTGAATTCTTTCAGCTGATTTTATATTAAACCGCGAAGTGCAAGTATGTCATGATTTAAAATAGATATCATTAATTTATAACAGCAATACATTAACAGAAAAAAAAAGATTTGATTTTACAAATAAACAGAATATTACTAAAATGTTAGCTTAAACGATTTTTTTGGGGAAAAAAAGAATTTGATACAAGTTTATAATTTATATTACAGTTTTTGAAAAAACGAAACTGGTTGATATAAAGGCCTAATAATAAAGGCACCCTTCATTTGAAGGTATAACAAAAAGTGATTGGAAGAATTTATTCAGCTGTGGCTTCACACACAACTTTTCAATACAACACAATTAAACTAGCTGTGAGAAATTCCAAAATATTAATATTAAAATTAAGAAACAACAGTAAAGTAAATAACATGAACTAAAAATTATATACTAAATTTAAATGTTAATTTTTTTAAAAAAATTTCAATAAATAAATAACAGTGATGCTTGATGCCATAACTAGTACAGAGCCATATTTATAAACGAAGAGTAGAATTTCTGAAATCGTCAGTAACGACCGGGAAAATAATCGAAGCACTACAACAGCTAGAAGAATATCAGAATCGGAATCGAAGCTCCAAGACGATAAATAAGTCCTTGTTTTCCCTTCCGGAATAAGATTGTCGACTCTTCCAAGTTCACATCGAAAACACTGCGAACAACTTTAACACTTCTCCAAAAAGAGCGGGTGCGCTGTCGAGCGATTATCATCGATTAAGACGCCGGTAATGAAAATGATGACAGGCAAATCGATACGGAGACGATAAGCTTTGCTAGGGCCGGTCGTCGGCAAGTGCCGCGGGAGACTGCCGATAGAGTGGGGTTGGCTAGAATTCAGTTTTTCTCCTACTGCGATGCCGCCGCTGCGCGATTCGGATAAATCGTCTGCGGGGTGGGGACGCGTCGCCGCGCGGAGTGACGAACATTCTTTTTTTCGCGTATGACAAGGGGAGGAAGAGAATGGGGAGAAAAGCGCGACAACTTGAAGTGAGAGCCTACAAATGTGAGGCAAGTGACAAGGAGGGGAGTTGTTTATGTCTGCTTTAAACATCTCTTTCATTCGGAGGGAAAAGAAGTTAAAACAATGGTCGACAACAAATTTAGGTACAGCGTTTTACCCCGATTTTTAATAAGTGAACAGAAGCTGGGTGTGATTCACAGATTTCATAAACGTTTCTTTGAAACATAGTCTCTCAACCTTTTCTTGGCTCAACGCTCCCTTTTCGAAGTCTTTTCTGCTCAGTTTTCCCTTTGAGTTTGTTCAACTTCTACTACGTTTGAAAGAATGATATATTTAGATGTGTTTGAATGCGATCTGTTAGGCACTGGACAAACAATGAAAATATTAGTAACCTTATTGCACTTGCACAGCATCAAATCTACACTATTAAAATCTGTACTCGCCTGGCTGTTTGTTTGTGGCATTATCTCCTCCGGAACGGCGGGGAGTTGAGCTTCGAGAGAGGTACTTCGTATTCCAATAATTCGTGAAGCCATTTCGACCATTATAAATCTCCGAACGACTTTATTGGGCCGAGATATTAATTAAAAACTCGGAAAACGCTAATTTTCGCCCTCAGTTTTCCGAGTGGCAACAGTCTCGTACGCTATAGATAAAAATCTGCTTTATTTCGAAAAGTGTTGCCACTGTTCGCTTTCAAATCGTAGCGTTTCTTCATAAAATATTTCTAAGTTTTACAAAATATGAAATAAAAATAGCATTGCATAACATAAATATATTATTTCCGATTCTAAAAATTCGTGAGAAGCCATTTCGACCGATATAATGTTCGAAAGACTTTAATCAGCCAAGATATTAATTCAAAACTCTGAAAACGCTAAATTTCGCACTCATTTTTCCAAGTGGCAAGTCTTGCACGCTGGAGATAAAACTCTGCTTTGTTTCGAAAAGTGTTGCCACTGCTCGCTTTCAAATCGCAGAGTTCATTGATCAACAATTTGTGCGTTTTACAAAATATGAAATAAAAATAGCACTGACAAACTTTAAACATATTATTATTATATTGGATCACATTCTGACGTTGAAGAAAGCACATAATTGCATGTGAGGTCAGTGTATGTCGAAAATTTTTTGTTAACATTTTAAATAAAAAGCTGCTGTTGGTAACTTTTTTTTGTTTGGGGTTTGTATAATTGACATGATATATTAATGCCACGTCAATTATTTTATTGATATTGAGGAAAATGTTCTTCTATTACATTAAATTTAAATTATGACGTCACACGTATTAAGTTGAAGTGGCAAAAGATTTTGTTTCCTGGTTTGGCAATAAAAAAATTATTTACGAATTGGTTGTTGTTTGGAAAGAATGAACTGGTTTTACACTGATACTGAAATGTATGTATTTGCTTTTCAGTGATACATAGAACTCAAAAATTTTGCTTTGACCGCCGCCCGCTAGTTAACAATTAAAGCCCATTACGCGTTTAACAGAGTGAAAAACAGAGTGGTGATGGATTAAAAACAAAGTATCGACGATTAAATTAAAAACAAAACAGAGTGGCAATGATTTAATTAAAAACAAAACAGAGTGGCAATGATTTAATTAAAAACAGAGTAGCGATGATTAAATTAAAAGATGCTTCAAAGCATTTATAGCATTAAACCTGAAAAAACAAGCAGGAAGTTTCACCATTGAACCCACTACGTACTAGAAGACTATGGAACGCATTTTGAGAAAATATGCTAATACATACTGGGTATAATTCCGAGTACGAACTTCATGAATCATGTTTTCCAGAAATTAAGACTGATGCTTTGTAGCTGACGTTTTGTAGGCACCTCTAAAATTTAAATAAATAAATAAATAAATTCAAATAAAAATATTAAAAAAGTCTGAAAAATTTCAGATTTTAATGGTCGCTCAAAAGGGTTTATTAAGGTTTTTTACGCTCTCGGTGTTCTCGCATCTACCACTCTCCACCCAGACAGGCATCTGGAAGCCCGAATTTTCAATTCCGAATTTGCTTTATTATCTATTTCATATTCTGCAAAACTTAACGAATTTTTGATTAACAAACTCAACGATTTCAAAGGAACACTGCACGGAATTAAAAATTTTTTATCTCCAGCGTGAAACACTATTTATCGGGAATTCCAAACAGGTGCTGTTTTTATATTTTTGCGATTTTGCTCGTAAATCGAATTTTATGTTGCGTAAGCGCCAAGAAAGTGCTGTTTAATAAATAAAGTAAAGGTACAAAACGTTAATACTAAAAAGAACGAACAAATCCGTAAATTCATCTTAGGAAGAAAACTGAACTTTGATATGATGAACTGAGACAAGACTGAAAAGAGCAGAAAAATGTATACCAACACTGCATCGGGAATTCTAAATAAATAATAAATGAAACAAAAATAATTTTAAAAAATGGATTAATAGGAGCGAGTGTAACAGCAGACTGGTAGATTGCGAGCTCAGTGAGACCGTAAAAGACCTTAACAAACCCTTTTGAGCGACCGTTAAAATCTGAAACCTTAGGATTTTATTTTATTTTATTTTTACATTTTTTGTACATTTTATTAAAATCGTGTTACTAAACTCTCGTGTTATTGTACTACTAAGTCTTTGCGCACGAAGTTCCAAATTTTCGAATCAGCAGCTGGCACGTAAAATGACGTTTTATATTTTAAACGTTCACTACTGCAAATAAATAAAATACATAAAAAAGCTACAAGAAAGTTTATGCGATAATTAGATAGACGAGAAATGCGATGTTATAGAAGAATGTTCACGGATTAGATTATTTGGATTATGACAAAGCATCTCCAGAGCTACATGCCTAAGGAAACGGGCTTTCGTGGAGGAAACTGGCTTATTTTCACATTACACATGGGACTTGAATCAGCTTGTACTCAAGTTGCACGTGTGATACCCACGAAAACGGCCGTGCAGGTAGCCAGTCAGTTCTCTGGATTAGACTATTTAAATCTAACTGAATCTAATCGGCCTAAAAGGTGGGGTGCCTTCGCGGAGGACTTTCCATGGGAAATTGGTTCACGTTCACTTTGCGCATGGGAATTAGATTTCCTCAAATGAATCATAATAAAGTTTGGTGCTCACTAATTTGAGAAATAAGAAGTAGATAGAATTGCAATGAATGGAATAATTAAGAAGAAAGACACTTCATAAGTAATTATTTGAGCTAGTCTACGAGTAATGAGGTAAGATTACTTACGATTTCCTGATGATCCAATAAAAACAATTAAGTAAACCGTAAGGATAGAAAAATAAAGAAAGTTAAAATGTTACGTTTATTACCAAGACGTGGAAAAAAAAGAATGGAATGACTGAAATGATAATAAGGGAAATAGTAAGGGCAGAAAATTTTATTTTATCAAATCCTTTAGTAACTCCAATTATATTCAGCCTGAATGATATATTTCTTATTTGCTTATATGATTGCTCTGTGTTCAATTCCACGAAAAACTTGTGGAGTGATTGTTTTAATTATGACTCAACTTTACAACCAACCGTTTATTGGTATTCGAACCCAGGTTAAACTACCAGTATTCCTCAGTCTTAGCCAATAGACCATCGGTGGGGCCCAATCATTTATCTCCGATTTCTCATCTCCTCGCCCTTTTGCATTACACAGGGATTGTCAACCAGGGGAGGGATTCCTCCCTGGAGGATTTTATAATTTCAGGGGGGCATTTTATTTAGCTGTTAGGTATTTAGTTTTAGTTTATGAATACAAAAAAACTACTGATGTTCAAGTTTGGTATTTATTAGAATTTTCTACATTTTTTCTTTTTTAATTTATAAAACACATTAAAAATTGGGCACGGCAACATTGGGTGGGCGGCGTGAAATGTCTGACCTGACTAAGACGGGAGTTGGCTGAAGACGAAGAAGAGTTTAAAAAATACTCTAAATTCATTTTCTGAGTTTTGGAAAGCAATGGGGAGGGGAATGATCGTCTATCAATTGTGAAAGGGTTGCATGGGGCAAAAATGGTTGAGAACCATTGGTATAAGAGTATTAGGTTTTGTTTTTATGTGATTACGACAAAGCCTCGAGGGCTATCTGTCTAGTAGAAGGGATGCCTTCGTGGGAGACTTTCTAAGGGAAACTAGCTCGTATACGTTACACATAAGGAAAAACGCGAAAACGCTCATGCAGCCAGCCCGTTCGCAGGATTCGAACCTCGGACCGAACTACCACTGTTCAGCAACTTTACCGTTCGGCCGCTGATAGCAGTATTGGGTATCTTTATAAAAAAAATATAAACAAAGTGGATGTGCGGATTTCGAATCTCCGTAGGTCAAAGGTCAGCGACTTAAAATTGTTTTAAAATATATTCGATTTCAAAGTTTTTCGGTGTTAACGGATGTATCCCTCCCCCAAACATCCTATTAAATCGTGAGTTTACCGTTAAACTTTTTATTCATGTCTCTAAACGTTCAAAGAAATTAGGGTTAAGACGATAAAAAGATAAAATGTGTGTATAAACGAAACAACTCACGGTTATTTGACACACATAGCTTGAAATAATGATCCCAAATAACACGTTTGTCGAGATTCCGATCTTTAATCTAATTTGCATGTTAGAATTTTTTTTTACCCACTGTTAATTGTTTTATTTACCACAAAGAGCCCCCTTGCAAAAATGCATTAAATCGCTTGATAAGCTCCTCACGTGTGGTGGCATTTAGTACCAACACGAATTTTTCAATCCTTCTCTTGATGAGCATAATTAGGGAGCACTCAGAGCGTGACTACAACTGCGACTGCGAACAGGTTAATCGGCACGATACCACACGGCCTGGATAGAGGAGAGTCACTCAACGATGCGCGACCGCTTGTTCGCTGACCCCCCCCCCGGGTCACCCCATCTACCGACCCCCTTTTGTTGAAGCTTCCTTGTAGAGATATTTATTTATTTATTTATTTATTTTACCTCGGTCTTTGAAGCGAATTAGGCCGGTTGTTATGATTTAGAAGCGAAGGGAAAGAAAGTTCCTTCTCTCCATTTATTTATTAATTTTGTAGCATCCTCTGCGGATGAAAAGGTGTCTCCATGTCCCACATAAATGCTATACTTCTGAAAAGGAACAAAACGAGAGCTAGCTATTCTTGGCGAATAATTATTCAAATAAGCGGCTAAGGTGGAGAAAGACATATATAAGCGGGAGTATTCTTTCTTCCGATGACACAAAGAAAGGGGGGGGGGCACGAGAAAAAGCTTAGAATCTGTTAAAGATTCAGAAAATAGTATTAAGTATGTATTTCACGTTTTCCAAAACGAATGTGATATTGTTTAGCTTTATGTACGCAAGTTAAAATGCTTAGTCAGTTTCAAAGTTCCTGAGAAAGGTCATGCTATATGAGAAAATTCTTTCGAGTTGACGTAATTAAAATGTTTAAAATGCATCCAATATTCCAATCCAAACTTATGCTAAAATAATACTTGTAGCATGTTCAATAGTTACATTACTCAAATGCTTGCAGCACTGCAATCTAAAGCTAGGTTAAAACAATTCTTCTAGCATGTGCAATTGACCAACAGACACTTGATTGGTCAAATGTCTGCAGTATTGCAATACAAAGCTATGTTGAAACAATTCTTGTAGCATGTGCAACACACTTAAATGTTTGCAGCACTGCAATCAAAAACCACGTTAAAACAATTCTAGTAAGCGCAACAGACATTTCAATTGCTCAAATGTCTGCAGTATTGCAATTTAAGGCTATGTTAAAACAATTCTTATAGCATATACAACAGACATTCGATTGTTCAAATGTTTGCAGCACTGCAATCCAAAGCCACTTTAAAACAATTCTAGAAAGTGCAACAGACATTCGCTTGCGCAAATCTCTGCAGTATTGCAATCCAAAGCCCCGTTAAATCAATTCTAGCAAGCGCAACAGACATTCGATTGCTCAAATGCCTGCAGTATTGCAATTTAAGGCTATGTTAAAACAATTCTTATAGCATGTACAACAGACATTCGATTGCTCAAATGTTTGCAGTACTGCAATCCAAAGCCACGTTAAAACAATTCTAGCAAACGCAACAGACATTCGCCTGCGCAAATCTCTGCAGTATTGCAATTCAAAGCCAGGTTAAATCAATTCTAGCAAGCGTAACAGACATTCGATTGCTCAAATGTCTGCAGTATTGCAATTTAAGGATATGTTAAATCAATTCTAGCAAGCGCAACAGACATTCGATTGCTCAAATGTCTGCAGTACTGCAATTTAAGGCTATGTTAAAACAATTCTTATAGCACGTACAGCAGACATTCGATTGCTCAAATGTTTGCAGTATTGCAATTTAAGGCTATGTTAAAACAATTCTTATGGCATGTAAAGCAGACATTAGATTGCTCAAATGTTTGCAGTATAGCAATTTAAAGCTATATTGAAACAATTCTTGTAGCATGTGCAACAGACATTCGATTGCTCAAATGTCTGCAGTAATGCAATCCGAAGTTATGTGAAAGAAATTCTTCTACCATGCGCAACGGTATTTTGATTATTCAAAACTTCACAATCTCTAAATATAGAATAAGAGTTTGACATTAACGTTAAAATTTTTAGATAAGTAGATTTTTGGAGTATTCGAAATTTGTTTCTTCTTCTGCTCCCTTCAGCTTCCGTTAATCGAAGTTAGATTGTACTTACATCGACTTTCCAATGCAGCGATGTGTTCTTATGAAAAATGCGAAGAATCCTGTCTTGCTCTAAAGTGCTTACATCTTCAGCGCAAAATTTTTATTGGATATCATTCATTTCTTAAATAGTGTATAAAACAAGTCTAGAAAAATTCGTACACATTTAATTTATCGCAAATTTATCCCCCCTTTTTTTTACTAAATTTAATGTCTTACGCAGACTCTTAACATATAAAATCAGTTGTGCTTTCGGCAGGATTCGAACGACAGATCATCATCTTGTTAGCTGTACTTACACCATAGGAACATGCAAGGGGGAAAGCAATAGTTCGTTATATTATCCCCCATTTAAAGTGCGACTAACCGCAAGACCCAATTGGAAAAATTCAGGCGGTTGAGAGTAACCATTCATCTCGTTTTAATTTGAGTGTCATGTCCAGATTTTTCGGAACAGGACACAAGAGAACTGAACTGTGCCCTCGCCAGAAATCGAATTACAAATTTTCCACTTATACCACTAGAACACTCATTCAACATTGCTATAATTCCCTACAACTTATCCTAAAATGTTCATACCTCGATTATATCAATATTATTGGATACTATCTGAGACTCAGAAGCTACAGTTTGTTACATGAGCCAATAAGAATCCCTGAACATTTACTTTATTATAAAATTATAAGTGTTTTTCTTTGTTCCTGCACTAATTTCAATAAGCGAACGCTATACTTCGGAACAAAACTTAGGAACTCCTCCAACTTCAGCGAAGAATTACTCATTATTCTTTTGTTAATTGTGTCTGACAGACCAGTACAACGCCTGGCCAGGGTTAATTTTCTTTCATTTTTTGCCGCCACTTTAGATAATAAAACCTGTTAAGATCAATTTTGCTGAATTATAGATGAACGTAGGTACAAAATGCCAAATCAAGAAACTGCAGACATACTGAAAACACGATCGGCTCAACCACATGAAAAGCGGCAAGGAAATCTGGTATTTCAACCAATTTCAGTTGATAAAACATAAAGAGGAAACTCAGGAATTTCGGAAAAAAACAAAATTACTATATTGAAAACGTTCCAGTACTTTTTCGAATTCCGACGACGAAGTTTCCCAGATTGAAATAATGATTTAGATTGTTGAACAGCAGTTTACGTTTTCAAATTCGTAAGTTCAGCTGCGAAAGAAATCATTTATAATTTATACCGAGGACATCGGAACAACGCCAAAGAGCACGTACGAAATTCATATTGAAAAGAACATCTGAACTGATGTGACTTATTCGATGTCGGCATTTGTGCGAATTGATGTGATTTATCCGATGCTCATCTGTAAGAACTGATGTTTCTTATTCGATGTTAGAATCTGTGTAAACTGATGTGACTTTTCCGATGTTAGCATTCGTGTGAACTGATGCGACTTATCCGATGTTAGCATTTATATGAACTGATGTGTCTTATCTGATGTCAGCATCAGTGTGAACTCATATGGCTTATCCGATGTTAGCATTTGCGTAAACTGAGTGACTTATCCGATATTAACATTTCCTAGTTTGTTGCCGGCAAAATGAAAATCAAAAATAGTGACTACCGCAATTTATGTCAGTAAGTGCTTAATTAAATTGGTAGAATTTGCTGACAGAAGGGCTCGTATTGACACGTTACACATGGGCAAAACCACGAAAACGGCAATGCAGCCAGCCGATTCGAACCTCAGGCCGAACTACCAGTGTTCAGGAACTTACCGCACGGCCGTTGATGGGCCTGAAATTAATATATGAAGAAATTGTTTTTCGCGATGAATAAATTTTCTAGGGGAAAAGTCAGAATTAAAGCTTTTCATTAAATTTTCCAAAAGACTCATGAGAGTTCATTCCAGAAGAAACATTTAACATTTTTCGTAATAAAAAATATTTCGCTGAGGTTCAAGTGTCTTTACGACCATGGTGCTCATAACACTAGATTCTGATAGGTAAGATAGAATCTTGAAAACAAATTCAGAATGTCATGATTGATGAGAGAAATTTTTACATCCTTATAAACTACGGACTAAGAAATCAGGCAGCATTTGGAGATTCTGAGATACTTAAGTCTGGAGAATTCCCCGCTAATTTCTGTGACTTTGGGCGAAACCCTCCACGTAGAAACAGCGGAAAGCAAAATGGGTTTGATTACTTTTAAGTACAACTCTCTCTTTGTATTAATACTCAAATTCGATCTGCGTCCTTCTGACAAATTAAGTTCTATATGAATGAAATAATGAATTAGGTTTATAGTGCTTGACGTATAGTAGATAATATGCGTTCCGAATTCAAGTTTTCGTTACCAATAACTCCTAAATACTTCAAAAAGAAAATGAGATATTAGGTTTTTCAGTTACGAAAATATCCTCTTTTGGATTTCCTGCTTTACCCCTGCGAAAGAGTCCTAGAATAATTTTTTTCTGTTTACCAGAATACCAGTGTACCAGAATACATTTTCAGTTTTTTACTGATATCATCCATTTTTTAAAATAATAAGATAAAAATGTTTTTTCCCGTAAAGTGTTACCATCACTCGCTTTGAAATCGTTGAGTTTGTTAATCAAAAATTCATTAAATTTTTACAAAATATGAAATACACAATAAAAGAAATTCGAAATTCAAAATTCGGGCTTGCATGTATCCTCATTCCAGTAGAGAACTACGTTATTTAAAATTTTATGGCTTTAGATACCATTGTGTTTTCACAATGGGGGGGGGGAAACATGCATTCGTGCAAATTCTTCATTATTTAATTTCTTTAAATATAATACAGGGCAAAAATATTTGGTGGCAACAATTTGAAATGTGATTCAGACTTTCCCGTTTTGAGTCTAATAGCCGTTCTGGGCTAATGCTCCTTCGGGCTAACAAAAACAACCTAACTAAGCGTATTAATTGTCTCACATAATAAGATTATGTTTCAAACAATGTGTCCCGACTCCTCTGATTTTTTCTCCGGAATGGCAGACCCTAGTCATCATAGACGTCGGACACTACTGAGGTCGGAAGTCGTGGTCGTTTTATTATAGAGGCGCCTAATATGCAGGCCACTGTTGTCTCCTGTGAAGGGACAGACAATTTACATCCACCCCTTCTCAGGGATTCGAACCGGAGAACTTAGGAACAGCAGTCAGAGTCAGTAACTCCTTTCCGGGGCAACAATATAAAATTGTTTTCTCCAATGGCGGGTTCTAGCCGTTTATAAACGTTGGTGCCGCCCAACCGATATAGTGGTTAGCGACGCTAATTGCCGTCCCGATGGTTCCGGTTTCGAATCTCGGAGAAGGCACGGATGTTTATAAATGTATAGCGCCTGTGCGGTATGGGGCCACTCTAAATATACGGCGAGCCGAAAGTTAGATGGTAGGGGTGGTAGACCCTCGGATCCGTTTCCCGGGTTGCTCTCCATCAAAATTCGGGGGGGGGACTGAACAAAGTCGTACTGTCACCTGCTGAAGGCTCTTGCCAACGAGAGTTGAAATCTCGCACTTCTTATCACAATGAATTTCATGGGCTGGTCCTGATGTTACTAGTGAAACAAATCAACACAATACAGGCGTCGGCCACTACTAAGGCCGAAGCGGCGGTCCGTTTATTATGGAGGCACCTAACAAGTGCCTCCTGTTGAAGGGACGCACAAATTACATACATGTCTTTTCCGGGATTCGAACCCGGACCCTTCGGAGTCACTAACCAATTTCCCATCTGGGCTTGTTGAAATTGTTTTCCTTCGCAATTTTTCGGAAGATTTGGGTCACATTAGCTTAACAATTATCCCGCAGGAGGTTGAATAAGAACACACCGGTGCAAAGGTATTTCAAAACTTCAGAAGACTTATCTAATAAGAGATTTTTGTTAGAACTGTTATAAAGAAAGAAAGAGACTGTGAGATTTCCATGTAAGTTTTAATCTGCATGCATTTTTCCTTTCCTCTCTTTCTTTCATTCTTTAATCCTAATTATTCAGAACCACGAAATAATATTCTGCCCTTAAAAATGATTAATTCCTTTAGGAAAAGTAATAATTCAAATCACTCTAATTATCACCGTAAGCATAAAAAGCGGTTGATGTAAAAAATAATTAATATTAGAAAAGTGGAACAAACTTGAGCCACCAACAAACAGGGCTGTATCATTGGATGATCGATTGCCTTCATAAATTAGAACATCAACCACAAATGCTCATCACGAGAAAGGTATATACTAGATAATAACATCAAAAATGACAGAACTTTGCTTCCAGATAATTCTTGTGCTATGTTTCCCATGCTATTTGCATAAAAATTACTTGCACTTTAAGTCTTTCACTAATTTAAGAGCACGCCCGGAATATCTAGGACTTCCGGATTTCAGAAAGCGTTATGTAAATTGAAAATTTCACACATTGCTGTTTAAAAGATAGAACACCTAAGACTCTCTAAAGAAATTTCGGATATCAGATAGTGTTATATAAATAGGCACTTACACACAGTTCTTTAAGAGATACAACATCTAGGACTCTCTAGATTAATTCCGGATTTCAGATAGCGTTATGTAAATAGGTATTTACACACAGTGCTGTTTAAAAGATAGAACACCTAAGACTCTCAGACCAATTCCGGATATCAGATAGCGTTATGTAAAGAGGCACTTACACACAGTGCTGTTTAAAAGATAGAACACCTAAGACTCTCTAAACTAGTAATTCCGGATATCAGATAGCGTTATATAAATAGGCAATTACACACAGTTGTTTAAAAGATAGAACTTCTAAGACTCCCTAGACGTCTAGACCAATTCTGGATATCAGGTAGAGTTACGTAAGTAGGGAACTGCACACAGTTGTTTAAAAGGAAAGTTCGAAACATCTAGGACTTTCCGGACCAATCCCAAACATCCAAAACAAGGATTTTAAAACTTTTCCTTGCATTCACCGCTTTTAAAAGAACAGATTTCCTAACAGCACCCTTGCAATTTTCTCTGTAACATGCACCATACAATATTATTAGAACGAAAATAATTGCATACAAATAAGACAACAATAGTTTAAGAATAAACATAAAGTTTTTGGGAAAAAAATGGTTTATTAGATTTCAGTTTAATTATTACTTCCTTGTAAGTAGTAAAGGAAGTGAGGCAAAGGCCAAAAATTTTGGGTGTTACATTTCTGCGAAAACATCCATTTTGACTGCTCCCGAATCCATTTTGAATATTTTTTGCTTCTGTGTGACGTCTGTACGGACAGACAAAATAAAGAACTCTTTCTTCCTAAACGGACATAAAATGGATTAAAAATGGATTTCTCGTGACGTCCGTGTGTGTGTGTTTTTTTTCGCACAGTGTTGCCACTGCTCGCTTTGAAATCGTTGAGTTTTTAATTAAAAATTCGTTATCTATTACACAATTGTTATGAAAATACAAAATCTGTTACAATATTATTATTAAAATATAAAGCTGAAATAGATACGAAATTTGGGCTTTCAGCTGCCCATATTCGGGAGGAAACGTACGATATTCAAAATCAGATAGCTATAGGTACTGTTGTTTTATCACAGTGCTAGAAACGTATTTACATTTATGCAGATTCTTCATTATTTAATTTCTTTAAATATAATACAGGGCTCTAATATTTGGTGGCAACAATTTGAAAAGTGAACCAACGCAAAATACCAAAATGAAATTGATAGTGCTTCAGGACAAATTGCCCCTTTGGACAACAAATTTTCAGAAACAAAATTACAGATTCTAATTGCATAAAATTTCGATCTTAATGAATATGACGGTTGCGTTTGATGCAGCGAAGCAATTTTTTTTTAATATTTGGAATAAAATTGCTTAATTTAATTTTTAAATGACTTCATTTAAAAATATTCAGTCCGTTTCTTACTTTCCGTTCCAGTTTTGCGTTTTCCGTATTTTTTTGATTGTGTATATCAATAAACAATTAATTATCTATTTTATCATTAATTTTTAGTCCAAAGGGGCAACTTGCCGTGAAGGACTATTAATTTCGTTTTGGCATTTTGCGTTGGTTCATTATAAATGTCGCTTCACTTGCAAATTTTTGCCACCAAATATTAGAGCCGAGTATTATATTTAAAGAAATTAAATAATGAAGAATCTGCATAACTGTATATATGTTTCTCGTACTGTGATAAAACTACGGTACCTAGAGCCATCCAATTTTGAAAAACGTATGTTTCCACTCGAATATGGGCATCTGGAAAGCCAAATTTGGAATTTGGAATTTTTTTTTATTATCTATTTCATATTTTGTAGCACTTCAACGAATTTTTGATGAAAAGACTCAACGATTTCAAAGCGAGCAATGAAACACTGTACGGGGGGGGGGAAATGTCTTCAGGGCGAGACTTTGTATCAGAAATTCTAAAGATATACTCATTTTAAAATTATTTTGCGATACTGCTGTTGAACTGAATTTTAGGGTTTAAGTGCGAAGAACATGATATTTAATAAATAAAGGTAACACACAAAACGTTAAAAAAAAGCTCCTTTGGGCATAATGTAAAATCTGAAAGCTTTCAGATTTTTTTTTTGTTTTCTTTTCCTCCCTATTTCTTCTTTTTAGCCCAAAGGGGCGGTAGCTCAGAGGGGCTATTAGTTTCGAAACGGCATTATTTCACTTTTCAACCTATTGCCAAACTATTGTTCAAAAGATATGCTCTTTTTAAATATTTGGCAATATTGCAGTTGAACTGAATTTTATGGTTTAAGTGCGAAGAGCGTGGTATTTAATAAAGAAAGGTACGACACAAAATGTTAAAAAAAACGCTCCGTTGGGCGTAATATAAAATCTGAAAATTTTCAGATTTCATTTTATTTTGTAATCGCTGGGAACTTCATTATGGTGATCGATTTCTGATGCATACCCAGCTGTCTACCCCTAATTGACCTCCTAATCATAACTGACCTTCTTTAAATTTTCATCAACCCCTAGAGAGTCAATACCAACCGCGTTGGTAACCTCTAATCGAAAACCACGCAACATAAATAGGAAATTGTAGGTATCTAGTGTGCCGCTTAGAGTATTAATTATAATGTGAATGAATGCTTACATTTTTAATATGTTTCAAGTTTAACTATCGTGGCTTAAACTTCCGTGCCATTCAGGAATTAAAACGTTTTGGGAATTCTAAACCAGTGGTTTTAGAACTTGAAAAAGAATGGATAATAAAGAAAAGATTCCAACGTAAATTTCTAGCATTTTGAGCAAAACAGCAGTCAATTAAATGTGAAAAACTAACGTGAAACTTTTGCCTAAACGTGAAAAGAATCAGAAAGACTTTTTTCAGCCCAAAGAAGCGTTTGATTCAACGGGCTATAAGTCTCAAAACGGCATTTTGCGTCGTTTCAATTTCTGCGCTGGTTCACTTTGTGTTGCCAACAAATATTATCGCCATGTATTATATTCAGAGAAACTAAATAATGAAGAATCTACATGAATGCTTCTCGCACTGTGTAAAAACAAAGGTACTTGAGCTCTCAACTTTTAAATAACGTATCCTCCAATAGAACATGGGAACTTGGAAGTCCGAATTTCGAATTTGTTTTATTACCTATTTCAAATTTTGTAAAACTTTAACACATTTTGGATTAACACATTCAACGATTTCAAAGCGAGCAATGGCAACACTGTACGGAATAAAAAATTTATCTCCAGCGTACGAGATTGTCGGAAATTCTAAGCATATGCTGTTTTTAAATATTTTGTGAATTTCCTGTTGTATTGAATTTTATGCGGCGTAAGCGCAAAAAATGTGATATTTAATAATGTAAACACAAAACTTTAATACTGTAGAGACAGGAAAAGTTTTGTAAAACCATGTTAGTAAGAAAACTGAACATTGACAGTACTGAACTGAGAAAAAAGTGCCCTACCCCCCTACCCCGAAAAAAAAAAAAGAAAGAAAGATGTATGCCAACAACTCAACGCCGAACCAAGAATTTTAAATGCATACTGCTTTTAAAATTTCTGTAATTTTCCTGTTGAATTGTAGAAGGCGTAAGCGCGAAGAAAATTAAGCTTGATAATAAAAAACATTTCACATTTCTTTTTTACTATTTACTTGTTTTCATTTATTTACACATATACTGGCGTTTAATATTTTTTTTGAGAACCAAAAAGTTTTAGCTGCCCTAAAACATTATATACTTTTGATTACGGCATTCATCCATTAATTTTAAGAGCGAAATAGTTGGCATAAATTTACTAATTCATCCACCGCTTACTTAATTTTTAACTTAAAAGAAAGAATTTATTTTCAGTGTGATTTGACGTGTATTGTTTGTAGCTTATTTGCTATACGGAAATTTACCATCGCTAAAAGATGCTTTTTTATTTCGACAAGCATCGCAAGATCTCAGCTAGGAGAATGCATTTTAACGATATAACTTAAAGCTTCTCTTTTAAATGATTTCTGTGTATATCGGATACCAATGTCAAAGGATGTTTGCCTCAAAATTTTCAAAACATTACTGATACTGGATGATAACGAAATACTCTATACAACACAAATCTATACCTAAGATAACGAGCCAAAAAAATAGCTTTAGTACAACTTTTCATTATTTTACGTCAATTCAGAATTATTATATCGAAGTTTAACGTATTGGTTAAAATTACGTCATCATAATCAAGCTTTTACAGCAACATGAAGATTATAATTTTAAAATCAACGCGAGATCAGGTAAAAATATTAAAAGTTAATTTTATATGAAAAAATAGAGAAAAATAAATGACAAACTACTAAAAACAATAAATGTATTTCACAATTTAATAACAGAGAAATCAAACATTAGTTGTAATTGATAGTACACTTTTAAACAACTGACAAGAGGAGTGAATATTTAAAAGGCGTTATACTACACAGTGTTTAGAGAAAAGAATAACTGCGAATCAACTCTAACAAAATACATAAAACCGATTTTATATCATTCTGAAACTTAGAAATAAGAAATAAAATCGCATTTTAGACTTTATATGAATTTTTAAATAAGAAAAGAAATAAAAATTAATTTTTGTAAGCTAACGTCTACCCCTGATAATCATGAAATTGCAGCAGCGCTCGAAGAACGTTTGTCAATTTGCGCATGGCAACCTTAACATCCGAGAATTTAACGTATTTAAACAGACTAATATAATGTACGTTCCGTGCGAATATAGTCGAAAGCGTGATTATTTTTTGGCCGTAATTTTTTTTTTTTTGCGTTTTTATTGGTGTTCACGAATTTTCATATGAAAAATTTAAGACGTATTAATACCTTAATATCATTATTTTTTATTCTGTATGATAGAAGTTAAAGAGTGGGGCAAATACTTTGTCGAATTGTAGTTTTTTACTACAAGCTTTAACGGAAGGGATTATTTTAGTTAACCACTTATTACCCCGAATGGGTTGTTAGTCTCGAATCAGCATTTTGCGTCGTCCATTATAAACGGCGAATCACTTTTCAAATTGCTTCCACTACATATTATCGCTCTGCATTATTTTTAAAAAAACTAATTTATGAAATTCCTCGCAACGATGGTACCTAGGCTCATCTAATTTTGAATGACACAGTCCTCCATCCGAACATGTGCACCTGGAAGTCCGAATTTTGAATATCGAATTTCATATTTTGTAAAATATTTCTGAATTTTTGATTAACAAACTCAACGATCTGAAAAAAGATCAGTGGCAACAGTGTACGGAATAAAACATTTTTATCTCCAGCGCGCGAGATAGTCTATCCGAAATTCTAAAGATACGCTGTTTTGAAATATATTTTGTCCCAGAAAAATGCATGCAATACTTAACGGTGCATTGGGAATTCGAAACGTATACTGCTAAGCTTTTTTAAAAATTTCTGTAATTTTGGTGTTGAATTGTATATGACGTAAATACGAAGAAAATGATACTTAATAATAAAGCTAAAAAGACAAAAAGAAATGGGTTAGCAAGAGTGAACGTAACATCAGACTGGTAGAGTGTGAACTCAGCGAGAGCACAGAAAAATTTTAACAGACCCCTTTTGAGCGACGTTAAAATCTCTCTCTCTTTTTTTTTTCCCTTTATTTTGCATCACCTTTTAACCATTTATTCCTCTTGTCAGTTGTTGAAAAGTATTACTATCATTTACAACTAATGTTTGATTTCCCTGTTATTAAATTGTAAAATACTTTTATTGCTTTTAATAGTCTGTCATTTATTGCACCTCGTTTTACACGTTTCCAAGATGTGCCACAAAGCACCTTTTTATCGTCTGTCGAAAATCTTAAGCCATTAATAATATTTTATCACAGTTTTAGAAGCTATAAATATAACATTCTTAAATTTCATCTGTTTCAAAATTCAAATGTCCAGCTTCGAGAATATTTCCATATTTTAAAACTCTTAGAACACAAAAAGAACATTACAAGTTCAATGTTAAAAACTGCTCTTTGAAATTGGCGTGGAAGGTCCAAGCCGAAGATAGGCTAATGCAAACCATCTGATTGCTTTGGAAAGGAGGGTGAAGTGCGGTAAACTCATCCTGTTTTGCTATTGTAGGAGGGGTTGGGAAGCGAAGGTTAATATAAGGATGGTCAACAGCTACTTCCGGTTCGGGAAAAATCGGGAAGAAAATCATCAAGGCTATTTTGGGATAAGACTATTTTAGTGCTTCAGAAACGTTGGTCTGAAGTTTTTATTCTCATTAGTAAGAATTAATTTTTTCTCTATCATTCTACGTATGCATGTCATTTAAGACACGCAAGGAAATATTCCAGGCTATTTTGTTTCCAATGAAAGCAAGGTAAAGATAATGTTATGTTATGGAATTCAATTTCGAACAAAAGTGTTTTACTTTGCATTTAGTATTGGGTTGTTCGGAAAGTAATTTTGTTTTTTCCCAACAGAGGACTTCATTGTATATATTTCACAGACAACTTCACATTTAAAAAAGCCGCATAGTCATTATGTATTTTGACAGCTGATACAGCAAGGCTTGTTTCTGATAAAGTACGAATGGATTCTACGCAGCAGTTTTCAGTTGGTGCAATTTCGATTATGGAATTACGAAAAAGTGAAAAGCAGCATTTTAGGCATATTTTACTTCTTTACTATTGAAAAGATAAAAATGGTGTTCAAGCAAGGAAAAAATTATCCCATGTGTATGGAGAAGATGTATTGATATGTTTTTCGCCGGTTTGCATCAAACAATGTCTTTATTGCTTCAACGTGGCTCATCTTCAAGATCAAAGCTTCAACGTGGATCTTCAAGATCAAAATTGCCAGATCAAAATTTTTTGCAAACCAGTTTTGGCATTGGTGTTTTGTCAATACATCTTTTCCATACACATCGGATAATTTTTTTCTTGCTTAAACAACATTTTAACCTTTTCGATAGTAAAAAAATAAAATACGCCGAAAATGCTGCTTTTCACTTTCTATACTCGCAATTGCATCCACCAAAACCCGCTGCGTAGAATCAATTCCAACTTTTTCACAGACAAGCCTTGTTATATGAGCTGGAAAAATACATAACGATTTTGCAGCTTTTTTAAGTTATGAAGTCGGCTGTGAAAAAATACAATTAGGCCTTTTGCTGTGAAAAAAATGAAATTACTTTCCGAACCACCAATATTAACGGCACTGTGGGTTGAATTGCTTACAACAGACTGCAGAATAAAATGGCGCTAACTCCAGAAAAGAATAATGTTCCCAAAAATGACAGATAAAGATCCAAAGCACAGCTCATAGCTCATGAGATAATATGTTACCGCAAATATGAGAGAGCGTTGAGTCATATGAGAGATTAACTAAGTTTTAATCGAAGCAGAATATTAATGCGAAGGATTTGAAGCCAGAATTAGAAATCAAACTTTTCGAATGTTAGTGCTAATATTTGAGGTTTCACAAAATGAACCTGAATCTATTCTTTTAAAATAAATTTACTAAAACACACTGAATGTATATATAAAAGAAGCGATGATGTTCTGAAAGCAAGAAGACATACGCCGAAAAAATATGTTACACTATTCTCAGAATAAATTTTCATGCATATTTCATTATATAAAAAGACATCACGGATTTTTCCTTTTTTGCTGTTAAAAAGGATTTTGGACACTTTGTTGCACTGTTATGTTTATGTTTGAATTTATTTGCTGTTTTTATACCTTGTTACACAAAATCTTTTATCTTTTCATCTTCTGATACAAAAACGTCGTTATGCAAAATAACTGAGCAAAATAGTGAAAGATCCTATAAATAATTACGTTTGTTTCTGTCAAATGAATTTTCGAATGCTGTTAGTCATGCGTTAGAAATGATACAAGCATTTTAACTGCAACCGTTCAGTTGCAATTAAATATTTCCAGGACTTTTAAGAAGTACATCCATAAGGTTGTAGAATTATTTGGCAAGCGATTCTATGCCGCAGCTTGGTATTCCATACGAAAATTATAATTTTTAAAATGCGCTTCTCGTTTCGATGTTACCTTTTCCCTCATTTACGAAAGATAAATCTTCAGATTTAATAATTTTAACATCAATACTCCTTTTGAAATAAGTACAATGTTTCTCACTGCAACAGAAATTTTTTAGAAAATACAAAATAATATTAAAAAACTATTTTAAGTTACCAGATTTTAAATAAATTTAAAGAAATCTGAAAGGTTTCAAATTTTAATGGTCGTCCAAAAAAGCTTTTTTTTTTTTTTTACGCTCTTGCAGTCTACTAATCAGTTGTTACACACACTTCTACTAAACCTTTTTTTTACCCCAAAGGTGTGTTAGACCTAAGGGTCTATTAGTCTCAAAACGGCATTTCACTTTCTGCACTGGTTCACTATTAAAACTGTTGCCACCAAATATTATCGCCATGTATTTATTATATTTAAAGAAACTAAATAATGAAGAATCTGCATGAATGGGCATTGAAAAAAGAACGGAACCTAGAGCCATCAAATTTTGACTGAGCATGGAGAAAGCCCGAATTTTGAATTTGTTTTATTATCTATTTCAAATTTTGTAAAACTTTAACGAATTTTTGTTTAACAAACAAAACGATTTGAAAATGAGCAATGGCAACACTGTACAGAATTTAAAAAATATATATATATCTACAGCGCGCGATACTGTGTATAGAAAATTCTAAAGATATACTGTTTTGCTGTTTTTGAAGATTTTCTGATATTGCTGTTCAATTTAATGTTACGTGGTTTAAGTGCAAAGAACATAATATTTAATAAATAAAGGTAGTACACAAAATGTTACAAAAACGTCCTTTTGGGCATAATTTAAAATCAATCTGAAAGCTTTCAGATTTTTTTACTTTCTTTTTTTAATTTTATTTTTCTGTTTTTAGCTCTATCATCAAGCATCATTTTCTTTGCACTTATGCGATATACAATTTATTAGCAATACAAAAATTTTAAAAGCAACTTAGCAATATACATTTAGAATTCCCGATGCAAAGTTAAGTATTGGCATATATTTTTATGTTCTTTTCAGTCTTTTCTGAGTTCCACATATCAATGGTCACTTTTCTTACTAAGATGACTTTATAAAACTTTTTTTATCTTGTTATTTTCAACGTTTTGTGTGTTTACTATATTTCGCGTTTTTGGCGTTAACATCACATAAAATTCATTTAAACATTATATAACATTTTTAACATATTATAACATTTTTAAATATCGCGTTTTTGGCGTTAACATCACATAAAATTCGACTGAACAGCAAAATCATGAAAAATTTAAAAACAATTTGGAATTTCCAATAGAGATAAAAATGTGCTGCAAAATGCACTGGTGTGCAGTGTTTGTCAGCGCTCACTTTGAGACTGTTGAGTTTGTTAATAAAACAAATTCAAAATCTGGGCTTCCAGATGCAAATGTTCGGTTGGAGGACTATGTTATTCGAAATTTGATGGCTCTAGGTACAGTTTTTTTTTTTTTACATTGCGAGAAACATACATAAATTCGTGTATTATTTAATTTCTTTAAATATAACACAATTTGATAATATTTAGTGGCAACAATTTGAATCGCAATACAACACAAAATGATGTTTCGAAACTCATTCTATTCTGAACTAACGTCCCTTTTGGGCTAAACTCTTACAACATTAAATTATTTTTTAGTAAATGAAAAGATATTTCTTAAGCGTGATGGAATTAGTAATTAAATAATTATTAACATTAACAGTAAGTGAGATAAAATTTTTAAATGTGGTTTAATTGCAAAATGTTACACACATAACAGAAACGTTACAACAGTCTACTTGAAATCTGTCAATAAACGATGCTGAATTCTAAAACTCTGAATAAATAAGTAATATAATTTTTTTCTTTTACTTTTCGCCTACTGAAAATAAAATAATTTACGTGTATGGAAACTGTATTTCTTTCACAGCAATACTAATAAAATTATTAAACTGATAGAATTATCAATAATATTTTGGCAATACAATCAAATAATTCCGAATATATTATGTAGTCAACAGAATTCGGAATATATTATGTAGTCAACAACAACTCTGCATTTAGCTTGAAATAAACAATCTTAAAGTGAAATTATTCTTCCATCAGACAATATTAATATTTTTGCTTATCTGAAATATTGCAATAAAAACACTAAATTTATAATATCTAAATATCAGAATTGTCAATCTTTTGAAAGGTATTATATGAAATACATATGTCATAAAATTTTCAACAATTAATTTTTTATGAAGTACTAGAAATTTTTGATTTCATAGTATTTAAGCTGGTATTTTGATCATTAGAACATCATCATTACATTTTAAAACCTTTACTACTTAATAAAACTACAAGCAATTTTTAGTAACCTAATTTTGATACATAAAACTTTCACCGAAATAAGTCAGCCTATCTTAGAAGTTTTCAAACTATTAGTTTATTATTTAGTAACATTTAAATAGTAAAACTTTCGATTTTTATTGATATCGCAACAAATATAAATCGATATGACATTCTATTACATTTAAATAGTTTCATATCAACCAATATGAAATAAATTCTGTTTACTTAGTTACAAAGTACGATATTTAGTTTATTTCATTGTCTATGCGAACAGAAGATATATCCTTATTCGCAAACCTTTTGCCTCTCCTCCTCTATTAAAGTATTTTTAAAATTGTAGGTTACATATATGTGTATATATTTATCTCATTATTATATGTGTACAATAAAATTATAACATATAATACCGTAAAATTAGAATAAATAATAATAATAAATTATATCCTGTACTTACACATATAAATGGCAGGAGGAAATTTTTTTTTGAAATTTAAGGGGTCAGTTTCTACAGGCAAACAAACTATGAGAAATAAATCTGACCTGGGCACCTACCCTCCCTTCTCATTCCCATCTTGAGACACTTTTTGAGACGACAAAACTGGCACTGATTCCGGTGGTGTTGATCAATGGGACAGTTACGATTGCCCCTGCACGTATAGTTGAGGTTCCTTCGCACACTCCGCTTGAAGAATGACTTGCAGCCCTCGCAAGTGAACTGGCCGTAGTGTTTGCCGCTGGACTTGTCCCCGCAGACGACGCACTCGATCTGTTGTTGATTGTTCTTGTCCGAACTCGTGGGCGTACCCGACTGAGGCGGCTGCTGGGGCGCAATGTCCGGCGGCTCGACCACCGCGGACGGGTCACGCCAGGGCGTCACAGCCAGAGCCATGGGTGGGGTGGTCGTGGACGTAGCGCCTGGGCGACGCTCGAAACCCCCTGCCGGCTGGGGCTGGCTGGGCCAGGGACCGGCGAGCAAGGGGTGGAAAGCCCCCAACTGCAGGGCTCCTGGAACCGTTGGGGACGGCCCAGGGGTCGCTGTCCACTCCGGAATCAACAGCTTTTGGCCTTTCGGAAGGCCGGCCACCAGGCTCGCCTTTTCTCACCAATAAAAAATAAAAAATGAAAGATGTTTCAGTTTTTTGGCCACTGTTCTTTGAGCAGCAGTAGCACTAGGCAGCAAAGTTTCAGTAATGTTTGAATTAAATTGATCCAATCTGTTGTTGAAAAACGCAAAACGTTCATCTGTCAAAGTTATCACAATCACAGTCTGCAAAAGAATCACAACACTGGATGACTCGCAAATAGTTCTAGAGTTATCTATTGATTGCTGAAGACCGGACAGCAACTCCTTAGCGAATTCTAAATAGTTTCGTCCGAAATGCAAATTGGCGTCACGAAATGTTCATTTCCTAAGTAATTTGAGAACAAGTCCGCAAAGAAAGCATGGAATTCCGTATAACACATGTTAGTCCACAGGCAAGTTATTATGAGAAGTCCAAATTTTCATGTTCATACGATTTTTTCAGAGTTTCGAAGATGTAATAAGTTTGTCGTTATCTTTTTAAATGAAACAGAATATTTATCATCATGAAATAAAAGTTCGTGTCAAAAACAGTGCTTCAAAAGTTCGAAACCCACGCATGGAGGTATCGAAGTCAAAGGTTTCGGAGTGTGCACGCTCGGGTCAACAACACACGGCCCGGAGCAGAGTTGTAGCATTCAATTTCCGCGACGATCGTCTGCTGAGTTAAATGTTCCATACCCGCGAACGGCGGCGGCGCTGGGAGTACTTCCACGATCGCTTGCCGGTGAACCGTAAATCGCATACACCCTCCACGTCGAACGGCAAGATCTCGTCTGTTCGGTGGCCCGGGTTCTGAACTATGACACCAACAGAACGCGCACCACCGTTGCCTAGGCGACGGACTTTCCCTATAAGGATCGAGCGAACGGGGAGAGAGTAGGGGGGGTCATTAAAGTTCAAGCAGGGCTATTAGCGGCGCGATAATCCGGCAGTTCGTGCCCCGGGGTCCAGCCCTCGGTGCTCTGCTATTGGTCGAGGTGGGCGGGAGAGACCGCGCGCCGTCTTCGATATCCTTGCGCGACCAATCCACGGAGGTCGTGCTGCGGTTCTTGGAGAGCACGTGCACTCTTGCTCTCGCCACGCGCTCTTGGCGACTGCGGTGGCGATGGATTGGCGATATTCATGAACAGCGTGGTGCCAAAGTTGAAGCGCGTTTTGCGCTATGGTTTAACATATTACAGAGGCCTGGAAGAGCAACCACAGTTGTTGGGGTGTAGATCAGTATGCGAGGAATATCTCAGCAGTATTCCACATATCCAGTCAATGGGATTACAACATAATAGGATAACTGGGTTGTGTTTTTCTGTAGGTTAAATATTATTCAAGTGAGAGAATTTTATTTTTGTTTTATCGTTTTTTTCTTTCAACGAAGTTTGTATAGTTAAAAAAAGGTTTTTTTTATTTCCGTTAAATTTACTTTTTTACTAACAAAAATTAATGATATTAATTTTCAACCTTCAAAAAGTTAAGCTTCTAATTCTAGTAATGCTGACGATATCTTCAAGAAAGTTCAGTGAAATTGCCGTTTGAATTAATGTTCAAAACTTTGCTGCATATAAATTACAAATGGTTGGCAATGTTAATTTTTCGCAGCGGTAATACTGAAATTTTGATTCTCGTTTTTTGTCGGTGTCTACGATATAACGTTTTTATTACAGTAACGCCTAACGTCTACTTCAAATGTAACAAATTTATTACTGATTTAAATAGCTCGCAAAGTAACGATTTAAATTTCTGAGCGTTAATATAAAACGCGAAATCATGATTCTCTTTTAGCTGTGTTGAAGTAAAAACATAGTTTTCTTTTCTTTCTTTTTCTTTTCTCTTCTTTTTTTAGCCCAAAGGGCGTTAGCCAAGAAGGGCTATTAATTTCGTTTTGGCATTTTGCGTTCGTATTCACTATAAACGGCGTTTCACTTTTCAAATTGTTGCCACCAAATATTACAGCCCTGCTTTATATTTAAAAAAATTAAATAATAAAAATTCTGGATGAATGTATGTATGTTTCTCGCACCGTGAAAAAACAACCTATACCTAGAGACATCCAATTATGAATAACGTAGTCGCCCACTCGAATATCGGCATCTGGAAGAATAAATTTAAAATTTGTTTTATCATCTATTTCATATTTTGTAACACTTTAACGAATTTTTGATTAACAAAGTCAATGATTTCAAAGCGAGCAATGACAACACTGTACCTGAAAATATATATATATATATCTCAAGCGGGCGAGACTGAGTACCGGAAATTCCAAAGATATGCTCTTTTTCATTTATTTTGTGATATACCTGTTGAACTGAATTTTATGGTTTAAGTGCGAAGAACATGATACATTTTTTGGCCCTAAGGAAGGTTAGCTCAGAAGGGCTATTAAATTTGCTTTGACATTTTTCATTGGTTCACTATAAAAGTCTGAATCAGTTTTCATATTGTTGCCACCATATATTAGAGCCCTGTATTATGTTTAAAGAAATTAAATACTGAAGAATCTGCATGAATGTATTTTTCTCACATTGTGGAAAAACAACGGTCTCTAAAGACATCAAATTTTGAATAACGTAGTCTTCCACTCGAATATAGGCATCTGGAAGCCCAAATTTTGAATTTGTTTTATTATCTATTTCATATTTTCTAAAACATAAACGAATTTTTGATTAACAAACTCAACGATTTCAAAGCTTTCCATTAACATTAACATGGCTTGCATCTTCAAGCACAGATATTTTAAGCGCGAGGTTTCTTTTTTTGGTGATATTGCTGTTGAACTGAACTTTATGGCTTAAGTCCGAAGAACATGATATTATATAAATAAAGGTAACGTACAAAATGTTAAAAAAACGCTCCTTTGGGTGTAATTTAAAATCTGAAAGGTTTCATACTTTTTGTTTGTTTTTTAATTATTATTATTACATTTTTTACTTGTTTTGTTAATGTTTGAATAAAGCAAAGTATCGCTTTTCAACCGAATTAAACTCAGATACTATTATTTTCATTAACAAGAAACAATAAAACTAGCAAAGTGTTATTATATTTTTGAGTTTATGATTTTTACTAAATTTATGATATTAATGGAAAAGAAAAATACATTAATAGGCTGTTAAAGAGCGTGCATTGCACTATATTATTTTTTACCATCTCTTAAATCAAGAAAAGAAAATAAAAATCCCGTGAATAACAAACAATGAGCTAAATTTTACGCCGCCGGGAAAGAAAGCAAATCCGGATATTGATGTTCGGATAACCGGAGGTTTATTGTACTTTAGAAAATTATCCAAACACCATTTATGTTAAAGTTCTGTGCATTCGAATTAAATCCGCATATTTATTTGCCTTTAAAAGAACGTTTTAAAATAAAGGAAAAGAGGTCAAAGTACATTTTCTTTTTTATCCAAGGTTATTTCATTTATTTTAATACGACAGAGCATACGAGGATTATCCGCCTAACGAGAAAGGTGTCTTTGCGAAGGTCTTTCTAAGGGAAACTAGCTCGTATTCATAGCTTTTATCTTAAGGAGTCAAGGGATGAAAAGATACAATATATACAATAAATAAATTATACTCGCAATTAAACAGGGCAATACTATTAATTTTACAAAGGTATTGAATGATTACAAGAGGCTGTTCCCACATTTTTTAGGCTATTTTGCTTTGCTATAAAAAAATCGGCAGCTTCGGATTTTTTTTTAAATGTGTGTTTTCGAAAGTATAAATTATCATCTGCTACTAGACAGTTTTGTTTTCATGTAAAAGACAGTCAGAAGCAGTGGACCGAAGGGTCTGCTTGCGCTCTTTTCGAAGAAAACTATTCGTATTTTGTTATTAAAAAACGCTGAGAAAGCTATAGTTTTCCGATATCTAAAGCTACGGTTGGTCACATTGTCAACAAGAAATGAGGGGAGAAAAATTTGGCTTCAAGTCGAAATATTATTCCGAATACGTATTCCAGATAAAAATCGGAATGCTTCGAATGTTGCAAAACTAAGGTCTTTAATGTTAAAAGAAAATCCGCTAAGTCAAAGGACAGTTCAAGAATCATTGAAATGCTCAGTGTCAACTGTAAACAAAGTGATTAATACTGATTTGAATCTTAAAAGGGCGAAAAAATGTAATGTGTGTTGTCTTTTTCCACGACATATCGCTGAACGCGCTACAGAATTCTTTATGTGAACCGTTTATCCGGACACAAATGGAAAAATATTGTCCCAATAGATGAATCTTGAATATTTAATCCATTTTTATGATTAAAGAGCCTAAAAAATCTTAAAACATTGTTTAAAGAATCTAAAGAAAGTTTTTTAAAGGGATTTATGATTGTTGCTCGTTTTTCATTTATAACGACAATTAAAAAAAAAAGAGTGGAGGAAAATGTTAAGATCAACTCCACATATTACCAGGAATATATTTTATACCCAATTTTTAAATATGAAACATCTTCTCTCTACCCATACTGCCATCAATCAGTATAACAGGACAAACCAAGTATCTACACGTCAAAATTCATTGTTAAATTCCTGAAAAAAGAAATCTGAATTGTCTCAGATTTTAAATTACGCACAAAGGGGAGCTTTTTTAACGCTTTGTGTGTTACCTTTATTTATTAAATATCATGTTCTTCGCACTTAAACCATAAAATTCAGTTCAACTGCAATTATTTTAAATGAGTCGTGCGCGCTTTAGATAAAAATGTTTTTTTTTTCCTCCCTCGTAGAATGTTGCCATTGCTCCCTTTTAAATCGTTTGATTTTGTTCATCGAAAATTCGTTAAAGTTTTACAAAATATGAAATAGATAATAAAACAAATTTCAAATTTGGGCTTCCAGTTGGGCATATTCGGGTGGCAACGCACGTTATTCAAAATTGGATGGCTCTGGGTACCGTTGTTTTATCACATTTGGAGAAATATGCCTACATTTATGCACATTCTTCATTATTTAATTTATTTAAATAAAAAAAAAATCTGAAAGATTTCAGATTTTAAATTACGTCCAAAGGCGCGTTTTTTTAACGTTTCGTGTTTTTTTTATTAAATATCATGTACTACGTACTCAAACCATAAAATTGAGTTCAAAATCAATATCGCAAAATCATTTTAAAATGAA
>KK120322.1:249594-272015 GCA_000611955.2 Stegodyphus mimosarum
ATATATATATATATCTTTAGAATTTCCGATACACAGTGCCGGGCCGGAGGTAAAAGTTTTTTCCTTTCTTGCGTACTCTGCTGCTATTGCTCGTTTTGAAATCGCTGAGTTTGTTAATCAAAAGTTCGTTTAAGTTTTAGAAAATATGAAAAAGATAATGAAAAAAGTTCCAAATTCCAAAACTGGGTTTCCAGATGCCCATATTCGAGTGGATGACTACGTTATTCAGAATTTGATGTCGTCAGGTACCGTTGTTTTTTCACAGTGTGAGAAATATACATTCATACGGATTCTTCATTCTTTATTTTTTTAAAATATAATGCACAATTCTAATATTTGGTGGCAACAACTTGAAAATGAAACGCCGTTTATAGTGAACCAACGCAAAAGCCAAAGCGAATTTAGCCCTTCTGGGCAAATTGTCTCTTTGGGCTAAAAATAATACTATAATTTTAAATGTTGGAGGTTTCTTAAGAAATAAGCTTAGAATTTAAATTTGTTTTCCTACATGTAGTTTTGACGTTTTTGTAGTTATTTGTTTGTATATAATGGGGGTGACAAAAGTTTGAGCTACGTCACTTACATAGCCCTAGTGTGCTTGGCCTTTGCCATAACTTAATAAACTAAAATTCGAATATTTTAGCTTCACGACCGACATGCATTAAATTGAGATTCTAGTGAACCAATGAATACTTGCAGTTCAATTTATAATAACTCTACAAAGGAAAGATTCCTTGAGGACAATAATGCAACAATAGCGTAATAACAAATAATAATCGTTATATTAACAGAAGCAATTTCCTCGACTTAACAAATTCTCACTAACACGTAAAACTTCAGCCTAACGTCAACGCTTCCCGCAAAATACACGCCAAGTTTTAAATAATATTTTAAAAAATCATTTTTTTAATTCCCTTTCAGAAATATTCAGAGAAAGTTATGTACTATTTAATGTATTTCACTATTCAAATGAAAAGAGCGCTAATTTGAAATGGACCGAATTGAGCATTAATTACGAATTGACTTAGATTTTTTTCATTTAAAAGATGCCTCAGAAGCTAAAAATTCATGTCATATTTCAGAAAGTATTTTAGGTAGAAGCTTTGTAAGTGGAGAAGAAATAACGCATAATTTTAATGTTAATAACAATTAACTTTGCTTAAAAATGTATTGTTTTCGTATACTTAGAACTCTGAAATACTGTATAAATAGAAAATATATACATTTATATATATAATTACGACGCAATTGCAAAATATTTGCATCCAATCGTGTCAGAACTCACTCCAACCTCCATGACATCACTGCAGGGGAAAGGAGAAGGGGAAGAGATTTAGTTTACATCGCCACCACTGCAATTTGGCGTCATGTTATGGTATGAGAGTGCCGACGCTTTACTTACATATCCCGCATTCAACCCAGAAGGAAGAAACACCCTTCCGGTTCTTTAGTAAGAAACAAAAACGGAGAAACGCATTCCTTCAGCAAATAGTTTAATTATGTTAACTATTGTATTACTTATTTAGTGGTGGATATAAATTCTAACTTCCTGCACTTTTTTATATGTGGTCATTTTAAGTGCAATGTTACCACTAGTTAAAAGTAGGACATCCGCTCAGATTCAAAGCTCCCCACTTTATTCAACCTCTACGTGAACGACATCCCCACTACAGACAACACTACACTCGCAATGTATGCTGATGACACTGCGATCCTGACTCAAACTGCATTTGTTGGTTCAGCAATCCAACGATTACAAAATCACATACAATTACTTGAGACTTGGCTGACCAAATGGAAGGTCAAAATCAACGTGGACAAGACCACAGCAATTTTGTTCACCAAAAAAGAAAAATTTCCAAATCAGCTGAAACTCTATGGAGAGATCATCCCCTGGGCCAAGCAAGTCCTTTATTTGGGGGTGATCCTCAGTAAAAGATTCTCATGGAACCCACATATTACATGTTGTTTGAAAAAGTTTCGAGCACGTAAAGCATCACTTAACCCCTTAATTGCTCGAAACAGTGTTTTATCTATAGATAATAAGTTGCTTATCTACAAAACCATGTTGCGTTCTATTCTTTGTTATGCATGCCCGGTATGGGCGTATTCTAATAAGTCCATTCGATCAAAACTCCAGACAGCTCAGAACTGTGTTCTGAGACAGATTGTATGTGCCCCATGGTACATTAGGAATGCTAAAATTCATGAAGAATTAAAAATTGAACTGGTCAGGTCGTTCTGTGTTCGCCTGGCCAGACGTTTTTTCGATGGATTATATAATTTAAATAATCCCTCCATCACCTTGTATAGTTATGATATATATGACGATAATAATTTCCATCGCCCCATGGCGATACTCAACGATTGTATGCCATAATCCGATCTCCTCTGTATTTAATGTGCCTCTTTGTATCTGCTGCTCTCTCTCTCCTGTGTTTCTATAGATGAACTATTGTATTCAATTGTCTTTTGTAACCTTTATACCTCTATTTTGTCACACCAAAAGTGCGCACTTTTCCTTGCTTAATTCTGTATTTTATTTCAGAACCACCAGCTCGTTCGGCTTTCTGCACATTTGATTATAATTACCACTGCTGAGGTATAGACTTTAATTTGTAAATACTGCATATATCTTCTTTTATTTTTTACTCTAGTGAGCATCTGCTCCATTTAAGATTACCATAAAAAAACTATTACTAATTTAATGTAAGCTATTTTTTGTATACATATTGTTAGAAACCTACTAATGATATTCGATGAGGGGTAGGGCCTTCGGCCCAGGCACCCTGGTGCCAGCACCATGCGACCATGCGAGATTCAAAGCTAGGTTTCGCTGTTACGGGCTCCCGCGTCTGATCGCAATCCCAGGATAACATGAATGCCGATTTTTGATTTCGTGATGACTTCGAATAAATGTGCAGAGCATAAGCATGTATAGTCAGTATATCCGGTGCAGGATGGCATGTTCACTTGAGAGAGTACGATGAGAGACCGAAGAGATCAGCCTGGAGCTGTTGTGCCTCGAAGGTGAAGTGCGCAGTACAAGAAATGCCAGTATACCAGAACATAATCAATTAAAAAGTTAATGAGAAAAAAAAGACAAAAGCATGGATGTGGTGGGAATATTAATGTATTAATTAAAATAAATGAGTAGGTGATGAGAAAAATTTAAGTGAGGTGTCTTAACACCGCTAGGGGTCTTCTTCGATTTTCATTATTATCGTAGTCATAATTTAACATAGGCATTGCACTATTACGTACATCAGGAATTTTACTATAAAAGCTTTCAGCCAATTTGGCAATTAAAATCTGAATTTCTGGAATGTTCAGCTGACGGTGAATTGCTGTGTTACGAATGTACTAGCGGCAATTCGCCGCTTACCTGAGAATGATGTTTTGCAGTGCCTGCAGTTTCTGAATATTTGTATGACAGGCATAACCCCAGACAAGACAGGCGTATGTGAGTATGGGCCGCAGAAGGCTTGTAGAGTAGGACATCTGGTATTCAACTAACAGGAAAACCTTAGTAAGCAGAAAATTTTGGAATTTTAAAACCTCCGCCTTTCCTAGAAATAATAAGCAAAAAACTTGTAAATCACCACTGTAACGCACATTTAGTGCACTACTCCCAGACATTGCGATTTAGCTTCAGTAAAGGATAATACTTAAACAGAAACTTTCAGATTTTACATTACTCCCAAAGGGGCGTTTTTTTAACGTTTTGTGTGTTACCTTAATTTACTAAATATCACGTTCTTCGCACTTAAACCACATAACATTCAATTCAATAGCAATATCACAAAAAAGAAACCTCGCGCATAAAATATCCATGCTTGAAAATACACGTGATGTTAATGTTAATGGGCCGCTTTGAAATCGTTGAGTTTTTTAATCAGAAATTCTATAAAGTTTTACAGAATATGAAATATAGTATAATAAAACAAATTCAAAATTCCAAATTTGGGCTTCCAAATGTCCACATTCGGGTGGACGGTTACGCTATTCAAAATTTGATATCTTACCGTTGTTTTTTCACAGTGCGAGAAACATACACACATTTAGGCAAAATCTTCTTTATTTAATTTCTTTAAATACAATGCTGGATTCTAATATTTGGTGGCAAAAATTTGAAAAGTAAAAGGCTGTTTATAGTGAACCAACGCAAAGATCAAAACGAAATTAATAGCCCTTCTGGACATATTGCCGTCTTGGGCTAAAAAGAAAATAAATAAATAAATAAAAATCTGAAAGCTTTCAGATTTTATATTACGCCCAAGGGCGCGTTTTTTTCATTTACACATACACATAGGCGTCTCGAGTGCACACGGGCTAATTATGGCCCTTTGGGCTAAACATATTTAGAAACAGCATATCTTTAGAATTTCCCATAGACAGTCTTGCGCGCTGGAGACAAAATTGTTATATTTCGTACAGTGTGTTATCACTGCTAGCTTTGAAATCGTTGAGTTTCTTAGTCAAAAATTCGTTAATGTTTTACGATGTATCAAATAGATATTAAAACAAATTCGAAATTCAAAATTTGGGCTTTCGGAAGCCCATGTTCCCACAGAGAATTACGTTATTCAAAATTGGATGGCTCTAGATACCGTCGTTTTTTCACAATGCAGGAAAAATGCGTACATTCATGCAGATTCTTCATTATTTAATTTTTTTAACTATAATCCAGGATGATAATATTTGGTGGCAACAATTTAGAAAGTGATACGGCGTTTAGATAACTGCCGTTTATAGTGCCGTTTTGAAACTAATAGCCCTTTTAGGCTAACTCTTCTTTGGGCTAAAAAAAGATGACTCGCCTTATGAGTTTTCATTACGCAAATTTGACTATATCGGAGGGACTTGTCTCATACTGTCATTTTTAGATAAACAACTTGTCCTCACCTCGTTAGTAGTCTCGATATTGAACAGGCCTTCATGGAACCTTTGTATTGACCCCGTCTCCCACTCAGTTTTTACTTAGAAAGTTATTGAGAGAATTAAACTGCTTGTGTAGCAGTTAACTAACAGCAATATGTTATTGTTACGTGCGTACGGGTTCGTTATATATTGAATGCACAAGTCGTTAAAAAGTTAAAAAAAATTTATTCTTTCCACAAGAAATAAATTAAAATGCTGAAATATTTCTTCACAGATCTTCGCACAATATCCCAATATCTCAAACGTTTAACAAAAACTCAGTTCAAAGCAGATAAAATAATTCTATCTCACAGCGAAATCGCTACAATCAATACAGCAGTTCGCTTTTTACAGCTACAAGTATAAGAGCAACAACAACAACTACAACTGAGATGAGGTGTTTCTCCTCGGCTTTTATAAGCTTTTTAATTATCAGTAGAACAATCACGATATTTCTAGATTTTTCTGGTTGGCAACAGTAATTACGAGATATTTATTTATTAAGCATTAAATGCACGCGCTCTTTTTAGTCCAAAGGGTTGTAGTCTCGAAGGACTATTACTTTCGTTTGGGCGTTTTGCGTCGTTTCACAAAAATGTCCGATTCACTTTTCAGTTTAGTGCTCATGTTTCTTTGTTGGTAATTGAAGTTGCATTGGGTTGGCTATAAGAATTTTTGGTATTGTATTGTGTTGGTTATTGGGTCTGTACTGGATGGATTAATGGAATTGTATTGGGTTGACTATTGGGATTATATTGGGTTGGTTTTTGTGTGTTCGTATTGGGTTTAGTTTAATGTTTGTTTCGTTCGGCAAGTTATTATATTATTAAGCAAGATCCCTTTGGACGTAATCTAAAATCTGAATCCTTTCAGATTTTTTTATATTTTTATTGCTATTTTTTTTTTTCGACGTAGTTTTCTCTTCAAAAAATCGTCTGCGTTGCACGGGGAAATAAAAAGGAATTTTAATTACAATTCTAAATAAATAGCCAAATAAATGTGAATTTCGTAACGTTATATACTGTTAAGTTTGGAATAAAGAATATTTTAAAATTTTCGTTTAAGAACTTAGTTTGGATTTTCGAAAACAACAAATTATCGTTATCAAAGAGACTACGATATTCAAGTCCAGCTTCGCTTACTTTTATATTTCATTACTTATACCGCGGACATGTGCGAGTTGTGCGAAGTGCTTCCAACCGACAGATATAAAATTATTTAAAACTTCAGTCTTGCTGATAAATCCCTTAGCCACAATGATAAATTTGTAACAAAGAATAAGGATTAAAACCCATCAATAAATTTCAAATAGTTTGTATTTTCTTTAATTATTAATAACTCTTCCGTTTGTTTAGTACATAATAACTGCATCTTTCTAGAAAGGGTTTGCATTTAAAAGCAAAATAAATGGAGAATATTTGTTATAAATTCACCTCAAATTAATCTAAAATTCGTTTATGCTACACACATCACGCATTTTCTGTTTACAGTAGATTATATACTATCGTTTTGAGCGAGAGAATTATCTATTCTGCTCGTACGTACAGATGTAACGGTGAAGAAAGTCCAAACGGATTCAGAAGCGGATAAAATGGATATTTCCTTTGAAACCTCATAACCAAAATTTTTCGCGCTTTAAACTCATCAAAAAAGACGAGTCATAAAATTAAAGGAGGTGCAATTAGTTAACTAGAATGACATCAACTTAAAAAAAAATTAATTTTACTATTTTATTTTAATGGGAAAAGAAATAGGGTGGTAGTTAAAAAAATAATTTCAGTGTTTCCAGTAAAGTTGATCTGTGTTTACGGTCTTGTAAGTTCATGGAAGTATTGCATTCAGTAATGGAAGTATTATAGTCGCGAAAAACTTCTGTATCATATTTCAACGAAAATACCCATTTTCACCACTCTCAGATCCTTTTAAAGATGTTTTGCACGACATCTGTACGGAGAGAATACAGGACACTTTTCCTAAAATGGATTTAAAATGAATTCTGAAGATATTTTTTCGTGCCGTCTGTACGTATGTACGTATATATGTATCTCGCATAAGTTAAAAACGAGTAGTCACAGAATGTTGAAATTTTGTATTTGGGACTGCTATAACATGTAGTTGTGCACCTCCTTTTTTGGTTGTAGTTGATCGCAACAGAAGTATATGCACTGTTTTTCAAAAAAATCGAAGCACCATGAAGGGAGTGGTTGTTTTTGATGCAATTGAACATGTGTATAGCTCATACACAGATAATAAAGCGGTTAAAAAATCAAAGTCATATTACCTGTTAGCGGCTCACAATCACCCATTGAGTGTCTAGATTAGTAGTTGGTCGAACCGCCCGTGGCTGCAATGCATGTTTGAATTCGTTGAGGCAAGGAGTAGTAGAGGTTCGTAATGTCATCCTGCGACACATTCTTCCAAGCATTCATCAGTTGTTGCTCCAGATCTGCGATATTTTGTGGTGCCCGAATCTGGCGGCCTACCATGTTCCAGACATGTTCGATTGGTGAAAGGTCTGGTGACCGTGCTGGCCAAGGAAGAGTATCATCCGCACGAAGACAGTCCAGACATATGGGAACAGTATGTGGCTTGGCATTATCTTGTTGGAAAATGGCTCCAGGATGACGTGCCATGAAGGGTAATGCAACCGGCCGCAGGATAGTATGAACGTATCGCATATCGTTGAGCTCTTAAAGATGTGCGGAGGATGACTAAAGATGACCTTCTGTCATAAGTAATACCTCCCCGCACCATCACACCAGGGGTTATGGTTGTATCGTTTTGCAAAACAAAGGCTAATTGGTACCGCTGGCCCCGTCCTCTCCATACACGAACACGGTGGTCATGTGCTTCAAGAGTGAAGCGGGATTCATCGCTGAACACCATACGACGCCAGTCTGATGGCAGCCATGATGATCGGCTGCGACACCATTCCACACGACTCCGCCGATATTGTGGGGTCAAAGGCAAACATCTGAAAGGCCTCTGTGAGCGTAATCCCGTGTCAGGCAAGCGCCGTGAGATGGTGGACGTTAGCACGAGAGGTATAGACGTGGCTGTAACAAAGAATATGTACTGTTAAGAAGGAAAACTTCGCAGAAGCAGAAGTGGCTCCCTTCCAACGAAAAGGGAAACAACTGCGCATGCGTGAAATATCTGTCGCCAAAAAGCGCCAAAGCTCGAAGCTGAATGTCGAAGTTGGTTTGGACAGGTTCGACCGTTACGTTTAGCAAGAGTTTAAACAAAGAATAGGTTCTCTGGTTTCAAGTAGTGATATAGACAATGGAAGTTCAACAGCCAGTGAAAGTGAAACTTCACCTAATATTTTATCATTTCCGAGTTTAAATTATCGCGACAAGTCAAAGAACGATTCATCTTAACCCGTGTTCCTCAATTTCCTGTACACGTCGCGGAGGGGGAAAATGTCGGCTAGGTACCAAAGAACCGGCACATTACACAGGGAAAATCTCGCCAACAGATTCCGTCGCCAAATCCCTTGGCGAATGTTCCTTTTTCTTCGTAGCGGCGTTGCAGACAAAGTGGTTTACATTACGTCTATGGAGCCTTTCCTTCTTTACATAGAGGTTCTTTGGCTATAATGCGTTGAATAGTTGACAATGATACCGTTGGGGCAGTTCGGGCCTGGTGAACAATCATCCTATCTTGCCTCGCATTTGTGCTCCTTGACCTTCCAGAGCCTTCATTTCGTCGGCAATTTCCTTGTAGCAACCATTGCTGCTAACATCTTTGCACAGCAGTGTATGTACGCTGAAGGTGGCGGCCTGTTGTTCGGTATGACCATTCAGCTTTCCGCAACCCTACACTGTGGCCACGTTCGAAGTCGTTTAGTTATCTGTAAGGTCTTGGATATCGTCGTAATGGCATCTTTAGTTGCTGCTTTGCGGAATTACAGTGGCAGCAACAAAAAAGGAGAAAATTTCCGCCTTTGTTACTGGTTTTATACTTTGCGAATTGCGCACTAGAAATGCGCTCTATGATCGCAATTCCTGTTCATTTGTCTTGAAACGTTGATCATTTGCATGTTCGATCAAGATGTTTTTGCATACCAAATTTCGTCACGATCGCAAAAGTCCTGCTTGGTGCTTCGATTTTTTTTCTAAAGTGTTTCCCACTCTGTTACCGATGTTCCGGTTAAGGTTTTTATTCCTTTATTTAATCTGCGTGCAATAGTTGTAGAATTATCAGCAATTTAAAGGTCGTTTTAGTGCCAGTAAGCCTAAAGAAACCGTCACTTGTTTACATTTTGAAACTCCTAGTAGTATAGTGAATTAAGTCAGTTGGTGTATTAACTTCAGCGTCTTTTTACGCTGTGAGGGCAAATGTGAACTTTAAATTTTTGTGCGTTGAAAGTTTTGTCTTTGTGCTCTTTGGCCAAATTACTTGCTTTTGCATAGAAATTCTAATTTTATTTGTAGGAATAATTTTTTTAAATGTTTTTAGCAGTATCTTTTAGGTTTTTCTGCACTTTAGTGTTTTAACCCTCTGAGCGTAATGGGTTTGGCCCTGAAATTTCAAAGCTCCTCAAAATGTCATGAATAAATGGTATTTTCTGGATTATAATTAAAAACGACTTTCTCCCTTTATACTTTCATTCCTTTCCTTCCAATATATATCCAACTCGAAACTGAATAGATTAGAAGATGGCAGATATTTTCTTGTGTAATGTATACTAATGCCACCCTTTTATCCGGAATTTTCCGTCCGTAAGATGAGAGGGTTTTAATGCAGATGTTTTGAGTTTTTATATATTCTTGCCTTGCGAAGTGAGAATTGAATTATTTGAATTAGAAACGATTATCTCTATTGAAGTCCGAGGAAATAAGTTTAATTGAAGTGCAGCGAAAAATATGTATAATTAAATAGGCCATACAAGGAAGTCATGTGGGAGTCCAGATCACATTTTTCCATTCTATTTAATGGAGATAAAAGTACGTTTTCTTTCTAACTGAATAGTCTTTGTTGAAATACAAGCTATGAATTTTCCCTAGGAGGAATTATGCGAAGCCATATCACAAAGAAGTGTTGTAATGATGAAACCGCAGTGTGTTGAGCTAATTTGTTGAAGTATAGAAAATGTTGGTAAATAACAAAACTTGAATAAACAAAGTTTTTTACATTCATAAACCAAAACTTAATTTTACCTAACAGCTAAACAAAATGGTGGCTGCATCCCCCCTGAAGCTATGAATTTTCTCTAGGAGGGATTATACGGAGCCGTATTATATAGCAGTGGTGTAATGAGGAAGCCTCAGAGTGTGTTAAATCCTGAAACTAGAAAATCCATACGAGTAGTTCCTAAAGAGCTTCAACTACGCAATTCAAGTTTGCTTTTAGTTAAATCTATCCAAGTAAGTTGCTAAATTTATTAAAGCGTAAACAATTGAATAAATTAATACCTACTAATTCAAGTTTCAAACACTTTAGTTAGGTTGACGAAGCGTTTCAGTCAACTCTTTTTTTTATGTTTTGTTTAATCTATTAATGATTTAATTCAATTAATGGTGATTGAGATCATAATTCAGTTGCTGGTTCCACTATAGCCGGACTTGAGACAACTTTAACAAGTTTTCTGCCAGCAATCACCATTTGTGTTGCTTAAAGCGATGCAAAGATTAGAATACACGATCCAGTCTCGCAGGTACGATGTTTCTTGGGAGATGGAGTGACACCTTGTCACGTGAGACGAATCCGGGCATCTGGTTGGTTGCAGACATGAGTCTAGAAGTATTTCATTAAAAAAAAGTATACAAAAAATATTAGTATAAACTCAAAATAATCACTTGTATAAAAAGACAATACGAAAGTTCATAATGAGCAATGAGTCCGTGAAAAGAGTACTTCACCAAAAAAGAAAAATTACCAAATCAGCTGAAACTCTATGGAAAGACCATCCCCTGGGCCAAGCAAGTCCTTTATTTAGGGGTGATCCTCAGTAAAAGATTCTCATGGAACCCACATATTACACGTTGTTTGAAAAAGTTTCGAGCACGTAAAGCATCACTAAACCCCTTAATTGCTCGAAACAGTGTTTTATCTATAGATAATAAGTTGCTTATCTACAAAACCATGTTGCGTTCTATTCTTTGTTATGCATGCCCGGTATGGGCGTATTCTAATAAGTCCATTCGATCAAAACTCCAGACAGCTCAGAACTGTGTTCTGAGACAGATTGTATGTGCCCCATGGTACATTAGGAATGCTAAAATTCATGAAGAATTAAAAATTGAACTGGTCAGGTCGTTCTGTGTTCGCCTGGCCAGACGTTTTTTCGATGGATTATATAATTTAAATAATCCCTCCATCACCTTGTATAGTTATGATATATATGACGATAATAATTTCCATCGCCCCATGGCGATACTCAACGATTGTATGCCATAATCCGATCTCCTCTGTATTTAATGTGCCTCTTTGTATCTGCTGCTCTCTCTCTCCTGTGTTTCTATAGATGAACTATTGTATTCAATTGTCTTTTGTAACCTTTATACCTCTATTTTGTCACACCAAAAGTGCGCACTTTTCCTTGCTTAATTCTGTATTTTATTTCAGAACCACCAGCTCGTTCGGCTTTCTGCACATTTGATTATAATTACCACTGCTGAGGTATAGACTTTAATTTGTAAATACTGCATATATCTTCTTTTATTTTTTACTCTAGTGAGCATCTGCTCCATTTAAGATTATCATAAAAAAAACTATTATTAATTTAATGTAAGCTATTTTTTGTATACATATTGTTAGAAACCTACTAATGATATTCGATGAGGGGTAGGGCCTTCGGCCCAGACACCCTGGTGCCAGCACCATGCGACCATGCACTGAAAGAGTACTTGAAGTTACACAATGATAGGATCAAAGCTGTATGTGAGTAAAGCGTCGACACTTCAATGGGAGAAATTGCGTTTCGTAACGACCGCAGCGCTCGTAGCGGTGGCGATGTGGAAACACAATCAGTAAAATTGCGCGTGCTGCTTTTCTTTTCAGTCATTGATTGTTTTGATTTGGTTGCTTGTTTGATTCTACCGAAATCTTGTTAGCTTCTAAACGTGCTCTGGTTGTGTTAGTTATAACATATTAATTTTGTACTTTTTAATTACAAAAGGCTCTTTTCAGAACCAATTTTTTTTAAAATTTTCTCTAATGGCGTATAGATACTGCGGATTAAGGATTGCAAGAGTAAGATTTCGGCGAAATCTGATGGAATACATTTCTATACGTTTCCTTGAGACGATGCGTACTTATGGAAGTAATAAAGAAGAGTTTTAAGGAAGTAATAAAGAAGAGTTTTAAGGAAGTAATAAAGAAGAGTTTTAGGATATGTATTGTTGAAATTAAAGGTAAAAAAATCTGATAATTAAAAGAATTATTCCCCTATATTTTATAATAATGCAGGTACAAGTTTTAAATAATATTTTAAAAAATCTTTTTTTTTTATTCCCTTTCAGAGAAAGTTATGTATATATTCAGAGAAAGTTATCTACTATTTAATGTATTTAACTATTAAAATAAAAAGAGAGCTAATTTGAAACGGACCAAACTGAGCATTAATTACAAATTGACTTAGATTTTTTTCGTTTAAAAGATGCCTCAGAAGCTAAAAAATCATGTCATATTTGAGAAAGTATTTTAGGTAGAAGCTCTGTAAGTGGAGAAGAAATAGTGCACAATTTTAATGTTAATAACAATAAACTTTGCTTAAAAATGTATTATTTTCGTATACTTAGGACTTTGAAATACTGTACAAATAGAAAATATATACATTTATACATATAATTACGACGCAATTGCAAAATATTTACATCCAATCGTGTCAAAACTCATTGCGGCCTCTCCATCTTACTTCCAACCTCCATGACGTCACTACAGGGGAGAGGAGGAGGGGAAGAGATTTAGTTTACATCGCCACCACTGCAGTGTATTGGCGCTGCAATTTGGCGTCATGTTATAGTATGGGAGTGCCGACGCTTTACTTACATACAGCTTTGGATAGGATTGGCGAAAGGTACAAATGAAAAGTAAGTAAATTTCACTGTCAAGATAAAATATAATTTTACACAATAAAAATACTATTGAGGTGAAGTAAAACTGTAATCTCATTGGTTGCGGCAGACACAGCCCAGAATCATAATTCAGCCGAATCGAGTCGAAACGTAAGACTAAGACAAATATTATAACCGAACTATTGCATGGAGCAACTTGCCCGGTTCTTCACATCAAGCCCTAGGGCACATGACATGTATGAATCTGTACATGGAAAAGATCTTTGAAGAGAAATCGGAGCAAAGGAAAAGGAGAGAAAGAGCGAAAAGGATCCAGGAAAAACATCAGGCAATTTCTCCATATGACGAGATAGAAGAGCGTACCATGAGAATCCTATGACAAAGGAGGAACAACTTCAAGATACTAAACTAGCATCAAAGACAATGCTGAATACAACGATTCTGAAATACTATTATAATACAACAATGCAACCATATTCAATACAACGAAAAAACAACTCAATACAAATACTACAAAACTACAGCAATCAAGACTACTAATACGATTCAACGAATGCAACATTTCAATATATGAAACAACACAACCACAAACTACACCTATTCCAAAAAACTACTTCTAAACAGCTTAAAAACATCAAAAAAAGTTTCAAAAAGGTTCATTCTCAAAAGGTTTGGAAGTATAAACAGCTACCAATTGAGGAGTTAAGTGATGAAAATATCGTCTACACCCATGAAAGTGTGAGCTGCTAATCGCCGGATGTTTCTACCATCAAAGAGAACTTCATAATTAAAGACTTGGGAATAATTAACAGAATCGCTTATACAGCCTTTGTGAAGAATTTTTCGTTGGTTCTTTTAATATATTCTGAAATAGTCTCAAGTTTTAAGTCTCTAAGCAAAAGTTCATTGCGAATAAGATAATGGGGGTCAGTAATAATGCGCAAAATTTTTTTCTGTACTACTTGACGCTAGTGTAGTTGATTTTGAGAAGCCGAATTCCATGCAGGAGCTGCACAGCAGAGTATTGGACGAATGCAAGTAGTATATAGAGTATGCTTCTTGGTACGAAGACTGAGATTTGAGTATTTTCCTATGACAGGGAGAAATCTACACATGATACCTGTTGCTTTACTTTTAACACTATTAATATGATTAGACCAACATTGACTTGAACGACCACGTGAAACGTTGATTTAACATAATACCTTATTTTTAATAGTATTTTGCCTTTGCGACCAATGGAACAGGTTCTTGAAAGAGGAAGAGATCTTTAAAAGTTACGTGCTTCTTGGTTTTGCTGAGGATTAACAATTGAGACTTACTAGCATTAATTTTCACTCGCCAATTGGTGCACCAATCTTCAACAGAGTGGAGATAATTTTGTAGTTTACCAATGGCGCGATTTGCTTTGATTGATTTCACGGCAATCGCTGTATCATCGGCATAACATGCTAGAAGAGAGTAGTTGTTCAAACCTGAGTGGGGAAAATCCGAGATGTAGAAAAGATAGAGTAGAGGACCGAGTATACTGATTTGAGGGACAATAGATTTTATAGGTCTTGGAAAAGACACTTCATTGCCTTGAGCAACGAAAAAAGTACGGTCTTGTAAAAATGAGAAGATCAGGAGTATAATCTCTCGAGGAAGCTCCAACTTGATAAGCTTGAAGATGAGCCCATCATGCCAGACACGGCCAAAAGCTTTTACCACGTCCAGCATAATGAGCGCAACACTTTGTTTATTGTGGATTGCTCATCCAACGAAATCAGCAATTCTCACAAGTTGGCGAGTAGTACTAAGATTTTTTCCTGAAGCGTACTGATCATAAGGCAAAAGATGAAGTTAATCGAAACGGCTTCAGAATCAGAATCGTAAATTTAATATCTTTTGTCTACTACTCAGAGTATTGCCCAGTAGTTAATTTGAGCCCTTAGGCGTTAGCTTTAAAAATTTTTAAAAGTTAGGAGTGCAAATGCACTGCGCCCAGAGGCGAAAAATGATCATAGGTGGCAAAGCATGCGAGAAGGCATTTGTAGATTATTAATTAGGAGAATTATGAATTACAAGGAATTAATTAAGTGCTTTAGTAATTTTTATAATAAGTATTTAAATTAATTTGCATATACAATTGCGTTTGAGTAGGTGCTGCAATGAATCAAGCTTTATAAAGCGTTCTTATTCGCTGAATTAAGTGAGAGCAGTAGATCATGTGAATTCCTAGACTTCATTACACAATTTAACTTTTATTTGGTAGAACCTTGATTTAAAATTCGTTTAACTGACTTTGACGTCATTAAATAAGTTACGAAACGCTTGACTTATGAATTAATCGTAATAAGGGGTCTTCGGTCCTCAGAAGGACCTTTACCACTATATCTCACGTTCGTGACTTTAATGGAGAAGAAGTAGATATCCTAATTTAGAATATCTATGGAGAAAGTATGATAAGCATGGCATTTATTGTTGATCAAATTTCAAAAGTACTATGCAGCATCAGCTCCGGGGGCGACCAATCGAAAGACAGCACAGGTTCCAGTTGCTAGTAATACATAATTTTCAAAAAATTCTAGGATAAAAAGTAAAAGTTGTAAAAATACAATGTACGTCCAGAAAGTAAGTTCCGTTTGGTAATAAAAGTAAATTGTGTACAGCTACAGAAAAGTTATTTATTGCACAAAATTCAACAACTCTTAAACTACTTTTCCACATAACTGCCGAAATATTGCAGGCATTTGTCATAGCGTGGCACAAGTTTTTGTATACCTTCTTCATAGAAATTTGCCGCCTGTGTCTTCAACCAGTTGGAAACAGTTTCTTTCAGCTCGTCGTCATTGTTAAAGTGTTGACCGCCAAGGAAAGACTTAAGATGTAAGAACAGATGAAAGTCGCTAGGAGCGAGGTCAGGGCTGTACGGAGGATGGTCAAACACGTCCCAGCCAAATCCCTGTAGGAGGTTTTTCGTCACATTTGCAGTGTGTGGTCGTGCGTTGTCGTGAAGAAAAACAACACCTTTTGACAGCAATCCTCGGCGCTTATTCTGAATTGCACGGCGCAATTTCCGAAGTGTCTCGCAATAAGCATCTGCTCTGATTGTTTGACCACGCGGTAAGAAATTAATGAGTAAGATGCCTTTCCAGTCCCAGAACACTGTGCACATCATTTTTCGAGGTGTCAAGATTTGCTTCGGCTTAACCTTTGCTGGGGATGAAGTGTGCCTCCATTCCATTGATTGCCGCTTACTTTCAGGGGTGTCGTAAGAAACCCAAGTTTCATCTCCTGTGACTATCTGTGTCAGAAATTCTTCACCGCTTTCAGCATAACGGGTCAAAAACTGAAGTGCACTACCCATCCGTTTTGTTTTGTGTTGCTCAGTAAGAATCTTTGGTACCCAACGTGAGCAAAGTTTACGAAATTTCAGTTTTTCGGTAACAATTTCATGCATTAGTGATCGTGAAATTTGGGGAAATTCCATAGCGAGAGCACTAATTGTAAACCTTCGGTTTTCATGGATCTTGTCATCAATCGCGTGAACCAGTTCTTCTGTAACCAAAGATGGACGCCCACTTCGTTCTTCATCGTGCGCATCACTACGTCCGTCATTGAACTTTCGGACCCATCTTCTCACCATTGAATCACTCATCGCTTTTGGTCCGTAAACATCGCAAATTTGCCGATAAATTTCACTAGGTTTCACTTTCCTCGCATTCAGAAAACGAATCACAGATCTGATTTCACAAGCGGCGGGATTTTCAATCAACACCGACATTGTAAACAAGCACAACAAAGCGTACGTGACTGACAGCGATCTCCAAATGGCGCGCGTTTCTTCTCCTTGATACAGAGCGTCTACTGCGCATGTGCGGAACTGCGATCGCAGAGCTGCAGCGGAGATAAATTGAAACGGAACTTACTTTCTGGACGTGCCTCGTATATAGTTAACTTCAAAAAATCAAGAAAAATCTGGTGTATATAATGAAAAAAGTAATATGTACAAGTCCCAAATTATAAATTTTTTGTTCGGTTGGGCCCGAACTCACGGTCTCGTCTTCTGAACGTAGGTGCCGAACAATGCATGAAAGGTTATCTTAAATGAACAGTTCTAGTGCCGTCAAAGCGAAATCAAGTTTGTCGTTCTCGTTTTTAATGTTTATAAATTTATGGTATAAATCTTTTAGCTTAAAAATGAGGGATTTCAATTCATCTAGGTTTGAAATGCTGGATAGTTTGGTTTTTTTCATCGTTATTGGTATTTGAGCTTGTTACTTTCACGTAAGAGGTGTAATTTAATTTATTTTCTTCAGGCTTATTGTTGTTTAGTTGCGGGAAATATTCTTTAGTGGGAATTTTTTGCTTGCTGTTTTTGAATTGGAATTTCTTGCTTGGATGTTCAGGGCAATCTGGATTCGTGGCAGCATGTTCTCCTAGACATAGTACGCATCTTGCTGGTATTTCATTCTTGCTTTTGATGGGACACTGGAATGACTGATGTTGTTCTAGACATCTCACACAACGAGGCAAATTGAAACGTGCTCTTTGTGTGTGCCCGTATCGCTGGCAGCGGAAACACTGCACAGGACCGGGCGTACTTTTATAACGCACAATTTGCACTCTCATGTCTGCAATATGAGAAATATTAAAAACTTCTATTTCTTTTGCCGTTCGTGGCGTTTCAAAATAGAAAATGGGTAATATTGTTGGGATGCCATCACGCATTCTTTGCATCTGGTTAATTTTTAGGATGGTAATATCATGCTTTTCGACTTGATCTCTTCTACGGGTGTATCTATTGATAGTCCTTTAATGACTGCCTTAAGGTTCTTCTCACTTGTCAGAGCGAATGTATGGTACGATATTTTTTTCTGTTCTAAGTAACTCTGAACGAGCCTATAGTCGTCTATTTCAAAAAGATTAACTCGAATACTGTCTCCTTCTATTTTACTTTCCAGTTTTTTGATTCCTAAATTTCTTTTACATGTTTGCGGAAAAGGTGGCAGTTAATATTTTTATCAGTGATGTAAAATGGAGGAATAGTTTTCGTATTTTCCCTTAGGGGGTTTGAAGTTTGATTTGTATCATTTTTGCTGCTATCTTTTTTGAATCTTTGGTATTAGTTGCGGCTATAGCCCATTTTATTTTCGTTTTTATCTAGCGGTTCTTCATGATTTAAACTATTATAACGAGAGCTTGTGCTAATAGCTAGTGATTCCACAGAGGAGCGACTATCTCGACGTGACCTCTTGCTTCGTTTTGCTACTGACCATTTAGAAGCTTTCTCTGCGGTTCTGTATATCCTATCAAGCTGTTGTTTAGGTATTATTGTAAGAAGCCCAGCTTCTTGTGTTTTTAATTCTTCTTGAATAGAATTTCTTATTTCGGTATTTTTCCGAGAATCGGGTAATTGCTTAAGTTCTTCTACTGCAGTTCTTAGATCATAAACAGGCCTAATGAGAGCATCGATTTCCTGAGGTGTTGCAGTCTTGGGTTTGTTCAGGAAGTTGCCCGCGTTATCTATGCCCGCCTTTGACATCAGCTGGCCGTTCGTATTGCGAGGAGAACAAAAGACATACTTAAGAAAAGAAAAAAGTCAAAGCAGCAGAAAATCAGATATATCTCTAGGAGCTCAAGATCTGATGGGATGAAGTGATGATGTGATGAAACGCTTCAAGATCAAGATCAAGATAGTACTTTCGGTTCAAGGTGTCAACTACTAATGAGTTTTAACCTATATATCAAGTAAGGTCGGAGGCCGCTGACTATTGCTTAGATAAATCAGAGGTGCTTAGCACCGCGCCCTTAGGCGTAAGAATGGTCTATGTGGCAAAGTCATACAGGAAGGCAGTCATGAAATTATAAATTGATATACTTTTGTAGATGTAGAAACATTCGAAAAATTTTTGAGCAGATGCTGGGTGCGTGCTATTTGCAGTGAGGAATTGAGTGACTGAAATGAACATGAGATACGGAGAGTAAGTCAGAATCAAATCACGTAACCTGACGTCGCGTTCTGGTTCGTTGATAAATACTGCTGTATTACTCAAAGTTTTATTAATTTAAGAGTAAATAACCCTTGTAGGCCTATAGTATTGCAATCTACTACATAATAATGATCTAATAACTATGGAGAGGGGAGTTTTATGCTACGTAATTCTTGTTTAATTCGATAGAATTTGATTATTCCTTTTTTGGGCTTGGGGGTCACATGGACCAATCATTGCAGGATAATCTGTTAAGCGATTTCAAGACGAAAAATAATAGTCCATAAGGCTATTTCAAATTACTCTTCACAAAGTTCGTAATTTGGCTTTGCCAGATAATAAAAATACACTTAAAACTCAACACAAAAATAGTTAATCATATCACGAATTCTTGAGTATATGAAATGCAATTAAATACTGAGTACTATTTACAATATGTACACTTTCACCACTTTGAGTTGTGAAGAATAGAACGTGGTCGCTTAACCATATTTTCTTCTGTTGGATCATAGTTTGCGAGATTTTTAATAGTGGTAAATTCTGAACTTGGGTAAAGAATTTGTGTGAAATTATTAAGATCTGTTCTTGTATTTCAGGAATCTTCAGGTCTTGATACAGCTGGATATTTCTAATAAACCAGGGTGCTGAGGTTATTGAGCGTAGAATTTTATTCTGTAGATAGCTAAGTTTCTTTCTATGGGTTTTGCAAGCCGTGGCCCAAGTGGGGACTGCGTATAAGAGAATTGGTCGAATAAGCATCAGGTAAAGATTGCGTTTAGTATTCAGATTTAATTTAGAATTTTTCCTTAGAAGCGGGTAAAGAGCCGTAAAAGCTGCATTAGCTTTGTTGGTGATATAACAGATGTGTTCTTTGAAAGTGTGCTGTGCATCAATATACACTCCAAGATATTTGTACGAATTGGCCGAAGGGATAAAAGCATCATGAATTTTTATACTGATTTCCAAAGGATAGTTTTTCTTATATCTTCTGTACATAACTATACAGCATTTGGTGGGATTAAGATTGATTTTCCATCTGGTGCACCATTTTTCTATTATTTTAATTTGGCTATTCAGTTTGTCTATTGCATGTTGCGGGTTTAAGGAATTAGTAAGTATTACCGTATCATCGGCATATTTAAGGATTTTTGCATTTTGCGGCTTGGGCATGTCACTTGCATATAGATTAAAGTTTGCTGGAGAGATGACGGAATCTTGAGGTAGTCCTCTTTGAATATTTTTATGTGTGGACAAAGCATCACCACAGCGGACTTGGAAGGTACGATCTTCTAAATAGGAAATCATGAGATTTAAGAAACTTGAAGGAGGGTTTAATTTCGATAACTTGCATATTAAACCAGCATGCCACACTCGATCGAACGCCTTTTCGAAGTCGGGGTAGCATGCGGCAACTCCGTGTTTCTTCTGAAATTCTACGACAATGAGTTGCATGAATGCCACTCCTGACTGTTGAACATAATTTATTACAATAGGTGTACTTCAGTTAGTGGTTGCTAAAATCAAAATATTGCATAAGTAAGGGTATTTTTATTGATTTGCTAAGTGGAGAATATTCCAATTTAATTTTTAAGAATCTTCCAATTCAATCAAAACTTACTTCGAAAACTATTCGACCGTAAGCATTGTTGACAAAAAAATCCAGTTATTCAAAAAGGAATAACCACGCTCTAACGCTCTTCTCTTGAAAAATAAGCGTCGAGGGCATGGGGGTCCAAGGGAACCCTCTTCTTCCACAAATGAGGACCTCAGGGACCTGCGGTGCGCGTTGCACCGCAAGGAATCCGATTTCAAAATGGAGTCGAGGGTTATTTTTTTCCCTTTCTCTCGCCTCAACCCTTGTTACATAACGAAATGAGTGCCGTGTTTTTATGGATCCTCTTGGGGAGCGCAGAAGGGACGAGAGGTCTCATAATAAGGCCATCTGTCACCGACCGCAAATGGAGTTTGGTTTTTCGAATTTTTTGTTGATGTTTTCCTTGCCCGGCGTTCTTGTTCATTATCTTACCTTACCCAAAGAGAAGTTTTTAAGTGCAAGAACTAATTGGTATTGGAATTCAGACTTCGGAAATTAAAAAAAGTTTGGAAGCTGATCTATTTCTCTAGTAAATTTGCAAATTACCCTCATGTAACATCATTGTTACCTTCTGTAAAAGTGGTTCTTAACCTTTTTCTTCCCATGTACCCCTTTCACCATCGCCAGAAGATCATCCCCCCCCTCCATTCTAAAACTCGAAACATACATAATATATAGAACATTTAACTTAGATTTAACATTATTTTTAATGTCTTTTATAAATTAAACAACAATAAGTATAGAAAATGTTAATAAATAACATAACTTGAGTAAAAGCAGTTTTTTTACATTCATAAACGAAACAAAACTTGAATAAAAGCAGTTTTTTTAAGTTCATAAACAAAAATTTACATTTACTTAACAGCCAAATAAAATGGCAACTGCGTTCCCTCCCCTGAAGTTATGAATTTCTATGAACCCTTGTATTATGCGAAGTCGTATCATATACAAGTGTTATATTGATGAAAGCTCAGAGTATGTTAGATAATGAAACCAGAAAAGTCATACAAGTGGTTGTCTAAAGACATGACCCTACTCATTTCTGGGCGTTAAAAATTTTCAATAGACCGCAAACTGATCATTTTTATGTTGTCATATATATTTACAAATACATCGTTATAATTTTTCACTTCCGATAAGGCATTACCTTTACATATTTTTTGAATTCTAACGATCAGTTTGAATAACATTTTTGTTACCACATTTGTACGACTTGTTTTCTTTTCTTTTCTTTTTCTTTTTTTATAGAATTGTTTGTTTAAGCAATGTCTGATTCATCTCCTAGACAATTCTATTTGCAGCTGCTTCCTCCGTAATGAAAAGAATAAAAATATTCAAACCAATTTCAGAATGAAAACAGTATCAAAAATACGAAGCAACTTCATAAAGTCCGATGAATTTTCGTTAAACGTAAATATATTCCCTCGGCCCATTAGAATATTTTACAAAGATATGCAAGCAGGTACAGGTAGTACAAGTTATTGAAGTATTGCCGGTGATGGACAAATACAGCCATGCCTTTCCGTGATTCGAGCCCAGGATACCGCAGTCGGTTCCCTAACCACTATATAGTCTGGGAAGCTCAGCTAACTATTAATTTTCTGCTTCAATATTGAGGAAGAACCGCCCAGACGGTATAGTAGTTAGGGGAGTCTGACTGCAATACCGAAGAGCCTGGGTTCGAATCCCGGAGATGGCATGGTTGTAACTGTCCGTCTCTAAATAGGACACAATGGTGGCCCACCTATTAAGTGTCTCCATGATAAAGAGACCACCACATCTGGCCTTAGTATAGATTAATGGACTCTGTTACATTCGGTAACTGTTCACAATCTGCCATTAGGAAAAAATAAATAAATAAAATTGAGGAAGAACACTCCGGAGGTGTTGCAAGGGTCTTCCCCCCCTCTT